>JAPDHQ010003575.1:0-20472 GCA_026184515.1 Peronosclerospora sorghi | reverse complement strand
CACAAGACACAAGACACAAGACACAAGACCTTCCAACTCTTCACATCGGTCGGGAAGACCGATGCTACTGCATGTCTTGGTCTTGGTATTCATGGGTCTGCATCACTGCGAAACTGTTCCGACTGACTAGGTCCCGTTCGAATTCTCGTAGTAGTGCTCCACAGTTCAGGTCGGACCCATCGATCCAAGTTGTTCATCATGGTTCTTCCATCGGACCAGATATTCTCGGTGGGTCCGGTCGAACCTGGTCTTCTTGACCGATCGGACATCTAAGACCTTTTCCACTTCAAATTCGTCCTTCTCCAGCGGTCGTTCCCAACTGTCCTCCGGCAGTAATGCTTCATCGAAATCAAACCGTTCTGCCTCGTCTACTAGACAGGGCATTTTGGGACGACCAGGAAATTCTCGGACCAGTTTTAACTTGGACACATGTACGAACGGGAAGACCTTGTAGTCCGTTCCGGTTGTTACTAGACGGGCAGCGTGCTCACCAATCAGCTCGGCAACACGGAAAGGACTGTGCTACATGTGAGCCAGATTCTTCGCATAGCCCTCCTTCACTCGGTCTAGGTACAACCATACCCTCACCCCTGGTTCTATACCGTGGGGTTGGACCTGGTCGTTGTTCCGGTCTGCCCGGTCTTGTGTAGCTTGACGTAACTTTTCATTGACAATTTCTCTTGCATGCTGGTAATGTTTTTGGACCTGCATGCGCCAACGTCGAGCATCACGATCGCGGGTCCGAGTGCAGCCAATAGGTATCGCGGCTTCAAGAGTGGTCCGGGGGTCCCATCCATACGCAAGATAATAAGGCGTTTCTCCTCGGACCAGATCGGTCGACGAGTTGAGTGCAAACACCAGTCTTTCTGCGTATTCGTCCCAATTGCGCTGGTCTGGATCGGCAACGTACATCTTGATTGCTCTTGTAATAGTTTGTAGCATACGTTCTGCCGATCCATTCGCTTGCGGACGATATGCCATCGTCGCGCTCTGTTTCTGGCCCTGCATATTGTTAAACGACCGGAACACCTCGGCCATGAAACCGGGCTCTCTGTCGTTTATGATGACCTCGCTGGCGCCGAACCTTCGGAACACGCATTCTTCGTAACTTTTGGCGATCTGCTCGGCAGACCGGGACGCACTTGCCTTCGCAATAACTAGACCGGTGAACAGGTCTACCCAGATCAACAACTCAGTATTGCCATATGTCGATTTAGGCAGCGACGGTACATGGTCCATCGCTATGACCTGGAAAGGGTAGGTAGCTTCGATATTTCCGGCCGATCGACCCTTGATTACCGGTCTACCCTTTCCGGTCTCGCAATCCGTACAACAACCCACATATTTCTGTACACTTCGGAAAAGACCTCTCCAGTGAAAGTGGGACCTGATTTTGTGATACGTTCTGCCTATGCCCTGATGTCCCCCTTCTAGACTCACATGGTAGTGATGGAGGACATCCGGCTGCAGCAACTCAGGTATCACCAATTTCGCCAATCGGTCCCGGTCTGCACTGTCTTGGTCGGCATCGCGCCAGTAATATAGTAAACCATCCTCATCCACTTCGTAACTGTCTGCGATCTTGGCACATTCTTTCGCTTGACCATTCGTCAACTTAGACAATTCACCGCGCAGGTAGATCTTCAAATTCACAATCCATTCTTCTTCGTCCTGCGCCTTGAGGATACTTCTGCCCTTAGTCGTTGCACAACAGATTCACTCAACCGTTCCTTTGGGAACGGCTGGTGGGACTTCCGAGCTTTCGGTCTAGTCGCGACCATCACATGCACCTGGTCCGGAGCGTTCTTGGGTCCGATCACCTCGGGGAGCCTGTTTATATTCATCAATTCATCAAGAACGGCCTCCTCGGTGATCGTAGCCCCGGTATGGTCTCGCATGGCCTTGGTCGCGAGGTAGTCGGCGCTTCTGTTCCAGTCCCGTTTCACGTGCAACAGCTCGTGGTTGGGATGGTCTTTCAATGCCTTCATTACCCGATCATTTAACGACCTCAGCCGTGGAGCCTTGCAGTCGATCTCTCCGGTGATCTGCCTGATCACTAGGTTGTAGTCACCACATATGATGACTCGCCCCTTCTCTTGCGACGACAGCAGGTCCAGACATAGAAGTAGACCTCGGTACTCCGCCTCGTTAACAGTAATATCCGTCGTGAAATCGGCAGCGGCTGCAACTTCCACAATATGGCACTATAGGCGCCGACCTTCTTCTTCACGCTTGCTGATCCGTAAAAACTTAAGACCAAGAGCTCTTCATCATGGTCGACGATCGGTGGCGGTCTCGAAACTGACTGCCGAGGTTGCTTCCTCGGGGCAATCTCTATCAATGCCTCGTCCACTTCAGACCGAGGGGTGATACTGGCAGCTAATGTGCCCAATATCTCTTCCTCGCCCCTGGTGCACTTAACGACCTCGAGGGTCCACTGCGACAAGACCGCCGACCATCTGCCTAGACGTCCGTCCATCCCATTGGCTGATAATAGCCAGGCCAAAGTAGACCGCCTTGACAGGACCTTTATAGGTCGGCCGACCAGCAGGTTGTAACACACATACAGAATTCGTAGCAACGCCAGAACTTCTTTCTCGACAATTCCATAGTTCACTTCATTTGGCTTCAGCGTTCTGCTCGTGAACGTGACCGGATGGTACACACCATCATGATCTTGTACTAGAGTGGCCGAAATGGCCCACTGACTAGCATATAAAATAATGGTCGGGACCTTTTCGGGATCGAAATGCTTCAAAATCGGTGCAGTCACCATCTTAGCCTTCAACATACCAAAAGCAAACTTTGCACGCTTCATATGGTATTCGGCCTCCACTTGCGGACAATCTGCAGCAAGACCAGAGTCGGCGCCCCCATGTAAAGTTCCCGGTCTTCTTCGCGCAACATATGGTAGTCCACTTCCCGGAGCTCATACAACACAGCCGCGTAGATAGCAAAATCTTCGATGAAGCGACTGTAGTAGTTTAAACTTCCTAGGAAGGACTGCATTGCCTTCAGAGACTTGGCAAACGGGAGGTTGCTTAACAAATCCAGGTCCTTAGGATTAGCCTCTAGACCATTGTTCGAAACCATATGACCTAAATAGGCGACCTTGGACATACCCCAAAAACTTTTTATGGCGCTGATAGAGAGGTTCCAGCGGTCGCATGTCTCCAACAATCGTTCAACCTTCACGCACAGATCGTTCCATGACGAGGCAGGAATCAGAATGTCGTCGATGTACGACCGCCACCCTAGAACGGACGGTCTTCTTTCCCGATCGGATTCACCCTCTGTAAACACATCATAACTTTCGGCAGGGTCCCAATCGGTCTTGATTTTGAAGTTCCGTACAGTGCGTTGTCTATCAACCTTTGATAGATCTGGGGTGCGTTCTTCAGACCGAACGGCATACGGTTCCACTCGAAAAGACCAAACGGTGTCACAAATGCGGAAATCTCACGGGCTCGATCAGTCATCGAGACCACCCAAAATCCACTTGCCATGTCCAGCGAACAATACCACAAGGTCTTGTCCTGGTCTTCCAACAAATCATTAATCAGCGGCATCGGGTACACCATAAGTTTAGTTAACCGATTTACCAGCCGATAGTCGATGCACAACCTAATGTCGACGCCGTTCTTCTTGATAACAATTACGATCGGCGAGGCCCATGGCGAGGTCGAAGGTCTAATAATCTTGGTAGCCAACAGTCCTTTGATAAGATCAGAAAGCTTTTCCCAGTACTGTGGCGCCACGCGTCGACATCGCGGAGCAATTGGCTTGGCATCTCCAACGTCAATATCGCAAATCGCACCACGGGCTGCAGGCGGTAAGGCATTGCCCTTTCCGATCAGCAGATATCTTTTCTTCCATATGATATTCTTCAACTGCTCGATTTGGTCTGGACTGTTAAGGTCTTGATCACCCACTTGTAAATTATCCATTCTAACTTTGGGAGAGTCGGCAGACACTTCAGGTAGGACTGCCATTTGGATTTCCAGCTCCTGAATGTACTGTTCCCCGCCTTCATGTATACAGACTTGTTCATCTTCTGGGGTGATATCTCTTAGACCATCTGGACCGGCTGAACGCCCCTGGTCTTGATCGACGGGCTGTCCTTCACTGATATCGGTCTGATTAGGAATACCGTCATGGTCCGACCTAGCAACTTCATGTTCCCCTTCTTCCGTTTCTTGCTCCGCTGTCGCCTGGTCTTGTGCTGACACCACGTTGACTAGCCTCGGATCGTCTACTTGATGGTCTACCGTTCCTGGTGACTGCGGCGCCTTTCTTCGGACCAACATCTTTTTTGGGGGGACATAACTTGGTCTTTCCACTAAAGGTGAGGTATCCTCTTCCACCGACCCATCATCGCTGATAAGATCGGTGGTCGATTGGTACGCCAGGTTTTGCCACTCGACATACCGCCTCGATCCAATCGAGATGAACCCCATCTTCCTTGGTACCTTCCCTTCTGCTAACCACATACCGACAATAGTGTTATTGTCCAGTGTCAGCGGCTTGTCACCGATATTGGTAACACGGACAAAATCACGTCGACCAGCACTCTTTACGAAGGTCGGGACCCACCGATCGCCCCTGGTCAACCATAACTTCCTCGAACGAAAAACTTTCTCGACCGGGGTATCCGCAGACCGACCGACTGGGATAGTGAGGTATTGGTCCCACCGGACCAGATCGGTATACGAACCATACAGAGGTCTTCGACCAGCCAACTGGACCTGGACCTCATCCGGGAGCGTAAGCACTCCATGTGACAGGTCTAGGAGAATACCAGCTGGGACCATGAAATCCATTCCTAGTAAAGCGTCTTGACCAGCCAACTTGCCAACCCAAGCGCTGAAAAAGTAGACAAGCGATCCCGACAAAGTAATTTTCACACGCGTTCTTCCTTCGGTCATATAAGAGTTTTCGCCGATCCCGACGCATTCTTGTCTCTGGATATCGTCTATACGACATCCGACCTTACGAGCAAAGGCGGAGTCGATTATCGATACTTCAGCTCCAGAGTCGAACAACATCGTCGCCTTCTGGTTATTAATCTTGCCACAGGCTTTCTCCTGCTTGAACCATTTATCAGGCGCGTGATACTTCCAGTATCCGCGGGATTCTCCAGGCAGCAAGTCCAACTGCATAACCACCTAAGTCCGGGAGTACTCATCGGTCTTCAGACTGTAAACCGGATGGTCTCGGTCGACGCAATTTGGAATAGAACGTGTATTGTCGGTCTTATCCTCCTTGCCGACATATGCATAGATGTGAACCGTAGAACGCTCGGCTCGATCCAGATTCCAACCTGGCGAAAGTTCTAGTTTAACATCTTTTCTGCGTCCGGCGGCAGCATCCCCGCGTGCTTGTCCGGCACGTACCACTTGCGCATCATGTTAAAAAATTCTTCAATCTTGCAGTGGCCGGCCTCGTGGATCTCTCCACATGACTTGCATACGAAGAGGCAGTGGTCCGTCGGGTGGCCGCGTCTCTCTCACTTCTTGCACACCATCTTCTTCCAGCAGTTTGGACCATCATGTTTGCTCGACCCACAGTGGGTGCACTTCTGACGAGGTCGGTCTGGATCGGACTTGCTTCCGTTCCTTCCCTTCCGGTCCACCTGGTCGGACATTGACTTGGTCTTCGTGGCAGGTCCTGCAACATAGACGTAACGATACTGGTCTTCATCCGATGACTCCTGGCTGGATGGACTTCCACTTTCCCTTTCTGTCCCAGTGCTGTCATCAGCTACAATTGCCTTGGCCGCTCGGGTCGGTCTGGTCCAAGGTCTCTTGACCGGATCGGTCTGTGTCTTGGAACGATAGCGACCTGATCTACCAGCGGTCTTCGCTCTCATACTACGCGACTGTTGTAACGTCCGCAGGGTCTGTTCGACTTCGCCCGCATCCTTAAGACGCATTAGAGTAAGCGGGTCCGCCAGTTCTTGATCGTCAAGGGTACTAATATAGTTACCCACATGTTCTAAGGCGGCACCGTTCTGCGGATTATTCTCTTTGATTGTTATGCCGTCGCGAAGTGCAGCCACGTTCAACCGATGCAAATACTCTATCGGTGTTTCGTCGGTCCGCTTCTGCATATGGTGGTACTTACGGGCGCTTGAAAATCCGGAGTTACAATATTAACCTTCAAACTCCGCACATAACAGGTCCCAGTCAGACCGGACACCCCGACCCAACTGTTGAATCCAATTCGCAGCCGGTCCTTTTAAAAAATCTCGGAAGATTAACCAACGTTCGCTTTTTGGGGTCTGGTCTCGCAGGAACGCAGACTTGACCCGACAGAACCAAAACCGGGCCTGGTCTTCATCAGCACCCTTGCCGGTGAAGTCCTTGAGGTCGGTCGTCGCGGCCATAAGGATGCGCGGAATCGCAGCAGATCCAAAGTCGTAGGCAGTAGTGGAGGCTAGGTTAGCCTTGCGCACCTTGCCTGCGCCTGTACCATCTGACCCACCATGGTCGTCAAGACCGCCGACCGACTCCATATAACAGTCACTTGTCTTGCTTGGTCTACGCGGTCTTGCCGGTTGCGGCTTGCGCCTTCCCTTGCCGGTTGGTTTATCACTTCTAATAGGCTTATCCATAGATGTTACCGATTCCATATCCACATCTTTGCAAACATTGACACCTTGACAGGTAGGCCGGTCTTGGACATGTGGGCGCATAGGTGGTCTAACCCGTTCTTCCATGAAACGTTGCATCATCGTCTCAAACATGGCTTGGACGTTGGCTGGCGTCATGGGCAACGTGTTGATAACCTCCTTTTGCGGAACTGAGGCCTGTGGGGCTTTCTGGAGCCCCTACTGGCAAACAGCCCCTTGCTGCCGCATGTCCCTTTTTTGTTCAGACCGGGCATGGTCCACCCCCATGGTCATCCGCTCGAAACCGGTCTCCAACTCTGATGAGCTGTTAGAAGCCGGTGGAGACTGGTAGATCGATTCATCATCGGAACCAATGTCAACAAGCTCTGTGGAGGCTTCGGCGACCTTCATTGCCGTGGTGGGAGTTGGTCGGCGAACCGCCCCCACCAGTGGCACCAAACGGTCGTGGAGTTCCGACATCGACGCCTCCAGTCTCCAAGCATCAAATTCAAACAATTTATTGACACCGGCGGGGTTATGCATTTTAATGCCAACCTCCGCCAACATCGCCATCAAATTCTTGACGAGCAGTAATGGTCGATCACTCTGTATCGGCTCGGTAGTGGGACCGAGAAGACGGTCGGGGATATGGAGGTCCAACACCCGAAAGACCTGGTTTTGGCGAACAAATCGCTTCAATTCAAAAACATAATACATCTTGTCCAGGTCTTGTTCGGTGATAGCCTCATCCCCGACCTTCGACTTTTCTTCGAAGTCTTCTTTGTCGGGTGGCATTCCCAGCCCTTTTCTGGGCACCTTGGGTACCTTGGGGACTATAGGGAGGTAGACCGGATCGTTCCAGTCAGCCTCCAAGTAATTTTCATCTTTTAGTTTTCCATCAATTTTTTCATTCATACACATAGGATCAGGACCTTGGTCCTGATCCTTTCCGGAACTATAGCAAGACCTGCTATAGTCCCGATGGGCTCCGGTGGGAGCCTTTTGGGGAGTAAAAAACTTATTAATCCCGATATTGTCCTCCGCCACGCCAGATCGGACATCGCCATCTTTATCAACAACGAGACCGTAAGGCGATAGCCTTTCCTTACGTCCTCTCCAGAACGACTCCATATTCAAATCATTCAAATCTTCGAATCCAATTTTTGATGGAATATCAGCACGGTGATATCCACGATCACCAAGTTATCCGGGCACGCGCACCATTGTGGTGGAGTCAAGTTCGAAATCGAAAACATTAGCATCGATAACCTGACTACCACCATCGCGCCCAGCCTTCCAACTTTCGGAGGGGGTACTCCGCGGACCACCACTCGAGATCTGGTCCGATCGTCCGCTGAAAGCAGACGACCGGTCGTCATCAGAACCCACTTGGTCCGATTGTTTAGTGTCCATCTCACCTTGTGTACCCGATGGAATGGGCTAGTTACGCACTCGGTGGATCGGGATCGCAGATTGGATCGAAGCGGTCTTGAATATAGAAGACCGATCTGGGTAGGTATCTCTGGGGCGGAACTCTCCACCCCAGACACAAACAGACCAAAAACACTTCCAAGAGATAACTTCCAATAGGTCGATCGTCCAAACGATCAATATCTGACCAATACGAAATAATAGAGGGTACCGACCGTTTCGGTCTAGCCCCTGGCCAATACGAAATAAGACCAAAACCGGTCTAGTTTCCAACCAATATTAAAACAAGCCAATATGTCCGCGTCAAGACCCAATATGCTCGTGAAACTCCACAAACGATATCTCCACGCCAAGAACAATCCAGTGAATAGCACGTACTTGAGTTGAGGTGTTGAGATCGCCAAATCGTACTCCCGTCGAGGGACTTCCGGTGGGCCCAAGTGCGCGTGCGGCGCGTCCAGACCGGGTATAATGGGCGAGAGGGGATAATTCGACCCTCTGCCCCCAAACACTCCGCGGCGGGCGGAGGCGACTAGTGTACGAAAAGGGAAGAACGGCGACCCCTAGCTGTGAGGTGAACCAAGACCAGAAGAGGTATCAGCCACTTATCCGAAAGCTAAAAGATTTCCTTACTTAAAGGTATAACCTCTGTCCTAAAAGGTAAAACCACAACTAAAATACTACTACCCTATAGTCCCTAAATGTACCCCCACAAAAATATGTAAAATACCCAAAGTCGGGTGACTCACCAAAACTTGCGTTCCTGACACTTCTTGAGTCTGATAGGCTGAAAAGCCCCCCTTGTTTAAACCAATCCGAAATTAGACCAAATGCCTTGACAAAACTTGACCAGAAGTGTGCCAAATTTTGGGCACGCTTCTCCACAGCCGCCCCTGAGTCAGACCGTGTCGCACAACGACAACGGTCTGACCTCGTCCATCAAATTCAGTTGAACCTTGGTCATTCAGACTTTTCCGACATGGAGCAACCATCTTCTTCATCCGTTCCAGGTACTTGCACTGCTGGACTTGACCTTCTTGTATTTCCTTAACGACCGTTCTTGTAGGCATCTCGCATACCACGTCATAGCATGTCACTTCGCCCGTCCGGTCGGTCCGGTCTGGAAGCTCCCATCGTTCTACTGCACCTCAGACATCGATAGGGAATCATACCGGGACCGACGCGCAGTTGCAAGACGCACTTGAAGAGATCGCACGTCTCCAGGAGCAGATTGCTCAACAGGCGACACAACGTAAGCATGCATATCCGGTCTTCACCTTGGACCTGTTCTAACCTTCGTTTGTCTTCAGCCCGTATACCTCCTGGCATCAGCAAGGCGATCAATGCCCTGCTTGCCGCCGATCGGCAGTCGAATACGCATGACCTCCAGCTGCGTCAGATTTTGACCGGACTAATAAACGCGCGCAATAGGTTGACCCGCTTGGAGGCTCATCAGCTTCATCTTGGGGATCAGCTTGTGCTGGTCCAACAGCATCAAGCGGAAGACCTGCTTGACCAGACCACGTTGATCATTCAATGCGACGACCTCGACAGGCGTCCCACTGAGCTCCGAATTTCGATTCAAGATCAGACCGAGGAAGTCCAGTCTTGTGAACGCAAGTCGAACGATTGGACGCAGGCAGCGAACGGTCGTCGGGCGGTATTAAAAGAATGTCATCAGCGCTTGGTTGACCTGTTGCGTCCTCGTCGTCATCCGGTTGCTGCCTCCAGCGTAGACCGGTCTGCGTCGGCCGCCCTGGTCGACTTGCACCAGGACCAAGACCGGCGCCATCCATTGGCCAAAATTCCACAGTCCACTATTTTACAAAATTCCAAGAAGCGCGCAAGCGCGCCGGGTGGCTCGAGGGCGCGGGGCATAGCGCGCGACCCCGAACTAGGGGGAAGCGTGCGGTGCTCCATAAGCGAGCCAAGACGCAGGCGCTTCTCGTGAACCCAATATTGGACGTGAGTGATGCCTGCAATCCTGCCAAAACTCAAGCGCCCTCGACCGCCGGTGCTGACCGTGCCAAGTATTCAGAGGTCTCGTCCTGGGATGACTCAGGCGAAGACTCCGGTGATTCGGAGTTTGCTGTCCCCATCCCAACCAAGTCGCGAACAAGTCCACATGAAAGTTTTGTTCAAGTTGCATCGACTTCGGAGCAGACCAAGAAGACCGGTCCGCATGGTGGCGTTCCACCACCTCATGCGTCGACAAAGTCAACACCTACGGTCTTTCCTGGGACGTCCAAGCTCCACAAAGATGCTTTGTTGGCCAACGTGGCAATCGACAGTTCTTCCCTTCTGCCACGAACGCGTGAGGATACTTTTCCGTGGTCGCCAGGGCATATCGTTTGTTTACGCCGGTCCACCCTGACAAGCAGCTCCTGGCCCGGTCTTTCTCTCGTCCAGACCATTGGCTTTTCCCGCCGGCGAAGAAAGTTCCTGCCGCGTCGGAATGGCGGCCGGACTTGATCACGTCGGCACAGATCTCCTGCTTGTACGCTGACGAGCCGTGGAAGATTTTCGAGCATCCCAAGCTAGGGCTCATCTTCCACTCGACTACGTGGGACAATGCTTTAATGAGTCGGGTAAAATATTTTAACAAGACTCACGCTCAAGCCATCTGGAGGCATCCCACTATCTGGTGCTACCCCCTGAACGAGTTCGGCAAGACCCTGGCTTGGCGACCATCCAGAACAAGCGCAAGCGGCGTCGGATAAGAGCGGGTGAGGCCTGGCAGTCCCTGTGCCAATATGTTTTGGACGGGATGCTGGCCCACGAGTGCGACGTCGATGTGTTCTTATATCCAGTTGTACTTCATATGCCGCGGCGTCGCGTCGAGAGGACCCGGCTGCTGGCTGACGGTGGCACATGGTACCCCGGTCTTGGGTGCATTACACCGGTATTGGACCTCAAGGATGCTTTGGTACAACTAGACCAACAAGAACCTTGGCGTAACCAGTACCAGGACCAAGTTGAAAAGCAACCGTAGTTGACCGTCGGCCGTCTGTGGGATGATGGCGAGTGAGGTCGTAAGTAGTCGACCAGATAACACTTAATATATATCATCGTTCTTTTTCACATGTTCGGTCATCAAATCACTTGATCTAATTCCACCACTTTCTCCAGAGTTGCACTAGACACGTTATCACCAACCGTTCCACTTACATCGCGAAAAAAACAATCCGCGTTCGTCACTCCACTATTCCAATTCGTCACATATTCACAAGACACAAGACACAAGACACAAGACACAAGACCTTCCAACTCTTCACATCGGTCGGGAAGACCGATGCTACTGCATGTCTTGGTCTTGGTATTCATGGGTCTGCATCACTGCGAAACTGTTCCGACTGACTAGGTCCCGTTCGAATTCTCGTAGTAGTGCTCCACAGTTCAGGTCGGACCCATCGATCCAAGTTGTTCATCATGGTTCTTCCATCGGACCAGATATTCTCGGTGGGTCCGGTCGAACCTGGTCTTCTTGACCGATCGGACATCTAAGACCTTTTCCACTTCAAATTCGTCCTTCTCCAGCGGTCGTTCCCAACTGTCCTCCGGCAGTAATGCTTCATCGAAATCAAACCGTTCTGCCTCGTCTACTAGACAGGGCATTTTGGGACGACCAGGAAATTCTCGGACCAGTTTTAACTTGGACACATGTACGAACGGGAAGACCTTGTAGTCCGTTCCGGTTGTTACTAGACGGGCAGCGTGCTCACCAATCAGCTCGGCAACACGGAAAGGACTGTGCTACATGTGAGCCAGATTCTTCGCATAGCCCTCCTTCACTCGGTCTAGGTACAACCATACCCTCACCCCTGGTTCTATACCGTGGGGTTGGACCTGGTCGTTGTTCCGGTCTGCCCGGTCTTGTGTAGCTTGACGTAACTTTTCATTGACAATTTCTCTTGCATGCTGGTAATGTTTTTGGACCTGCATGCGCCAACGTCGAGCATCACGATCGCGGGTCCGAGTGCAGCCAATAGGTATCGCGGCTTCAAGAGTGGTCCGGGGGTCCCATCCATACGCAAGATAATAAGGCGTTTCTCCTCGGACCAGATCGGTCGACGAGTTGAGTGCAAACACCAGTCTTTCTGCGTATTCGTCCCAATTGCGCTGGTCTGGATCGGCAACGTACATCTTGATTGCTCTTGTAATAGTTTGTAGCATACGTTCTGCCGATCCATTCGCTTGCGGACGATATGCCATCGTCGCGCTCTGTTTCTGGCCCTGCATATTGTTAAACGACCGGAACACCTCGGCCATGAAACCGGGCTCTCTGTCGTTTATGATGACCTCGCTGGCGCCGAACCTTCGGAACACGCATTCTTCGTAACTTTTGGCGATCTGCTCGGCAGACCGGGACGCACTTGCCTTCGCAATAACTAGACCGGTGAACAGGTCTACCCAGATCAACAACTCAGTATTGCCATATGTCGATTTAGGCAGCGACGGTACATGGTCCATCGCTATGACCTGGAAAGGGTAGGTAGCTTCGATATTTCCGGCCGATCGACCCTTGATTACCGGTCTACCCTTTCCGGTCTCGCAATCCGTACAACAACCCACATATTTCTGTACACTTCGGAAAAGACCTCTCCAGTGAAAGTGGGACCTGATTTTGTGATACGTTCTGCCTATGCCCTGATGTCCCCCTTCTAGACTCACATGGTAGTGATGGAGGACATCCGGCTGCAGCAACTCAGGTATCACCAATTTCGCCAATCGGTCCCGGTCTGCACTGTCTTGGTCGGCATCGCGCCAGTAATATAGTAAACCATCCTCATCCACTTCGTAACTGTCTGCGATCTTGGCACATTCTTTCGCTTGACCATTCGTCAACTTAGACAATTCACCGCGCAGGTAGATCTTCAAATTCACAATCCATTCTTCTTCGTCCTGCGCCTTGAGGATACTTCTGCCCTTAGTCGTTGCACAACAGATTCACTCAACCGTTCCTTTGGGAACGGCTGGTGGGACTTCCGAGCTTTCGGTCTAGTCGCGACCATCACATGCACCTGGTCCGGAGCGTTCTTGGGTCCGATCACCTCGGGGAGCCTGTTTATATTCATCAATTCATCAAGAACGGCCTCCTCGGTGATCGTAGCCCCGGTATGGTCTCGCATGGCCTTGGTCGCGAGGTAGTCGGCGCTTCTGTTCCAGTCCCGTTTCACGTGCAACAGCTCGTGGTTGGGATGGTCTTTCAATGCCTTCATTACCCGATCATTTAACGACCTCAGCCGTGGAGCCTTGCAGTCGATCTCTCCGGTGATCTGCCTGATCACTAGGTTGTAGTCACCACATATGATGACTCGCCCCTTCTCTTGCGACGACAGCAGGTCCAGACATAGAAGTAGACCTCGGTACTCCGCCTCGTTAACAGTAATATCCGTCGTGAAATCGGCAGCGGCTGCAACTTCCACAATATGGCACTATAGGCGCCGACCTTCTTCTTCACGCTTGCTGATCCGTAAAAACTTAAGACCAAGAGCTCTTCATCATGGTCGACGATCGGTGGCGGTCTCGAAACTGACTGCCGAGGTTGCTTCCTCGGGGCAATCTCTATCAATGCCTCGTCCACTTCAGACCGAGGGGTGATACTGGCAGCTAATGTGCCCAATATCTCTTCCTCGCCCCTGGTGCACTTAACGACCTCGAGGGTCCACTGCGACAAGACCGCCGACCATCTGCCTAGACGTCCGTCCATCCCATTGGCTGATAATAGCCAGGCCAAAGTAGACCGCCTTGACAGGACCTTTATAGGTCGGCCGACCAGCAGGTTGTAACACACATACAGAATTCGTAGCAACGCCAGAACTTCTTTCTCGACAATTCCATAGTTCACTTCATTTGGCTTCAGCGTTCTGCTCGTGAACGTGACCGGATGGTACACACCATCATGATCTTGTACTAGAGTGGCCGAAATGGCCCACTGACTAGCATATAAAATAATGGTCGGGACCTTTTCGGGATCGAAATGCTTCAAAATCGGTGCAGTCACCATCTTAGCCTTCAACATACCAAAAGCAAACTTTGCACGCTTCATATGGTATTCGGCCTCCACTTGCGGACAATCTGCAGCAAGACCAGAGTCGGCGCCCCCATGTAAAGTTCCCGGTCTTCTTCGCGCAACATATGGTAGTCCACTTCCCGGAGCTCATACAACACAGCCGCGTAGATAGCAAAATCTTCGATGAAGCGACTGTAGTAGTTTAAACTTCCTAGGAAGGACTGCATTGCCTTCAGAGACTTGGCAAACGGGAGGTTGCTTAACAAATCCAGGTCCTTAGGATTAGCCTCTAGACCATTGTTCGAAACCATATGACCTAAATAGGCGACCTTGGACATACCCCAAAAACTTTTTATGGCGCTGATAGAGAGGTTCCAGCGGTCGCATGTCTCCAACAATCGTTCAACCTTCACGCACAGATCGTTCCATGACGAGGCAGGAATCAGAATGTCGTCGATGTACGACCGCCACCCTAGAACGGACGGTCTTCTTTCCCGATCGGATTCACCCTCTGTAAACACATCATAACTTTCGGCAGGGTCCCAATCGGTCTTGATTTTGAAGTTCCGTACAGTGCGTTGTCTATCAACCTTTGATAGATCTGGGGTGCGTTCTTCAGACCGAACGGCATACGGTTCCACTCGAAAAGACCAAACGGTGTCACAAATGCGGAAATCTCACGGGCTCGATCAGTCATCGAGACCACCCAAAATCCACTTGCCATGTCCAGCGAACAATACCACAAGGTCTTGTCCTGGTCTTCCAACAAATCATTAATCAGCGGCATCGGGTACACCATAAGTTTAGTTAACCGATTTACCAGCCGATAGTCGATGCACAACCTAATGTCGACGCCGTTCTTCTTGATAACAATTACGATCGGCGAGGCCCATGGCGAGGTCGAAGGTCTAATAATCTTGGTAGCCAACAGTCCTTTGATAAGATCAGAAAGCTTTTCCCAGTACTGTGGCGCCACGCGTCGACATCGCGGAGCAATTGGCTTGGCATCTCCAACGTCAATATCGCAAATCGCACCACGGGCTGCAGGCGGTAAGGCATTGCCCTTTCCGATCAGCAGATATCTTTTCTTCCATATGATATTCTTCAACTGCTCGATTTGGTCTGGACTGTTAAGGTCTTGATCACCCACTTGTAAATTATCCATTCTAACTTTGGGAGAGTCGGCAGACACTTCAGGTAGGACTGCCATTTGGATTTCCAGCTCCTGAATGTACTGTTCCCCGCCTTCATGTATACAGACTTGTTCATCTTCTGGGGTGATATCTCTTAGACCATCTGGACCGGCTGAACGCCCCTGGTCTTGATCGACGGGCTGTCCTTCACTGATATCGGTCTGATTAGGAATACCGTCATGGTCCGACCTAGCAACTTCATGTTCCCCTTCTTCCGTTTCTTGCTCCGCTGTCGCCTGGTCTTGTGCTGACACCACGTTGACTAGCCTCGGATCGTCTACTTGATGGTCTACCGTTCCTGGTGACTGCGGCGCCTTTCTTCGGACCAACATCTTTTTTGGGGGGACATAACTTGGTCTTTCCACTAAAGGTGAGGTATCCTCTTCCACCGACCCATCATCGCTGATAAGATCGGTGGTCGATTGGTACGCCAGGTTTTGCCACTCGACATACCGCCTCGATCCAATCGAGATGAACCCCATCTTCCTTGGTACCTTCCCTTCTGCTAACCACATACCGACAATAGTGTTATTGTCCAGTGTCAGCGGCTTGTCACCGATATTGGTAACACGGACAAAATCACGTCGACCAGCACTCTTTACGAAGGTCGGGACCCACCGATCGCCCCTGGTCAACCATAACTTCCTCGAACGAAAAACTTTCTCGACCGGGGTATCCGCAGACCGACCGACTGGGATAGTGAGGTATTGGTCCCACCGGACCAGATCGGTATACGAACCATACAGAGGTCTTCGACCAGCCAACTGGACCTGGACCTCATCCGGGAGCGTAAGCACTCCATGTGACAGGTCTAGGAGAATACCAGCTGGGACCATGAAATCCATTCCTAGTAAAGCGTCTTGACCAGCCAACTTGCCAACCCAAGCGCTGAAAAAGTAGACAAGCGATCCCGACAAAGTAATTTTCACACGCGTTCTTCCTTCGGTCATATAAGAGTTTTCGCCGATCCCGACGCATTCTTGTCTCTGGATATCGTCTATACGACATCCGACCTTACGAGCAAAGGCGGAGTCGATTATCGATACTTCAGCTCCAGAGTCGAACAACATCGTCGCCTTCTGGTTATTAATCTTGCCACAGGCTTTCTCCTGCTTGAACCATTTATCAGGCGCGTGATACTTCCAGTATCCGCGGGATTCTCCAGGCAGCAAGTCCAACTGCATAACCACCTAAGTCCGGGAGTACTCATCGGTCTTCAGACTGTAAACCGGATGGTCTCGGTCGACGCAATTTGGAATAGAACGTGTATTGTCGGTCTTATCCTCCTTGCCGACATATGCATAGATGTGAACCGTAGAACGCTCGGCTCGATCCAGATTCCAACCTGGCGAAAGTTCTAGTTTAACATCTTTTCTGCGTCCGGCGGCAGCATCCCCGCGTGCTTGTCCGGCACGTACCACTTGCGCATCATGTTAAAAAATTCTTCAATCTTGCAGTGGCCGGCCTCGTGGATCTCTCCACATGACTTGCATACGAAGAGGCAGTGGTCCGTCGGGTGGCCGCGTCTCTCTCACTTCTTGCACACCATCTTCTTCCAGCAGTTTGGACCATCATGTTTGCTCGACCCACAGTGGGTGCACTTCTGACGAGGTCGGTCTGGATCGGACTTGCTTCCGTTCCTTCCCTTCCGGTCCACCTGGTCGGACATTGACTTGGTCTTCGTGGCAGGTCCTGCAACATAGACGTAACGATACTGGTCTTCATCCGATGACTCCTGGCTGGATGGACTTCCACTTTCCCTTTCTGTCCCAGTGCTGTCATCAGCTACAATTGCCTTGGCCGCTCGGGTCGGTCTGGTCCAAGGTCTCTTGACCGGATCGGTCTGTGTCTTGGAACGATAGCGACCTGATCTACCAGCGGTCTTCGCTCTCATACTACGCGACTGTTGTAACGTCCGCAGGGTCTGTTCGACTTCGCCCGCATCCTTAAGACGCATTAGAGTAAGCGGGTCCGCCAGTTCTTGATCGTCAAGGGTACTAATATAGTTACCCACATGTTCTAAGGCGGCACCGTTCTGCGGATTATTCTCTTTGATTGTTATGCCGTCGCGAAGTGCAGCCACGTTCAACCGATGCAAATACTCTATCGGTGTTTCGTCGGTCCGCTTCTGCATATGGTGGTACTTACGGGCGCTTGAAAATCCGGAGTTACAATATTAACCTTCAAACTCCGCACATAACAGGTCCCAGTCAGACCGGACACCCCGACCCAACTGTTGAATCCAATTCGCAGCCGGTCCTTTTAAAAAATCTCGGAAGATTAACCAACGTTCGCTTTTTGGGGTCTGGTCTCGCAGGAACGCAGACTTGACCCGACAGAACCAAAACCGGGCCTGGTCTTCATCAGCACCCTTGCCGGTGAAGTCCTTGAGGTCGGTCGTCGCGGCCATAAGGATGCGCGGAATCGCAGCAGATCCAAAGTCGTAGGCAGTAGTGGAGGCTAGGTTAGCCTTGCGCACCTTGCCTGCGCCTGTACCATCTGACCCACCATGGTCGTCAAGACCGCCGACCGACTCCATATAACAGTCACTTGTCTTGCTTGGTCTACGCGGTCTTGCCGGTTGCGGCTTGCGCCTTCCCTTGCCGGTTGGTTTATCACTTCTAATAGGCTTATCCATAGATGTTACCGATTCCATATCCACATCTTTGCAAACATTGACACCTTGACAGGTAGGCCGGTCTTGGACATGTGGGCGCATAGGTGGTCTAACCCGTTCTTCCATGAAACGTTGCATCATCGTCTCAAACATGGCTTGGACGTTGGCTGGCGTCATGGGCAACGTGTTGATAACCTCCTTTTGCGGAACTGAGGCCTGTGGGGCTTTCTGGAGCCCCTACTGGCAAACAGCCCCTTGCTGCCGCATGTCCCTTTTTTGTTCAGACCGGGCATGGTCCACCCCCATGGTCATCCGCTCGAAACCGGTCTCCAACTCTGATGAGCTGTTAGAAGCCGGTGGAGACTGGTAGATCGATTCATCATCGGAACCAATGTCAACAAGCTCTGTGGAGGCTTCGGCGACCTTCATTGCCGTGGTGGGAGTTGGTCGGCGAACCGCCCCCACCAGTGGCACCAAACGGTCGTGGAGTTCCGACATCGACGCCTCCAGTCTCCAAGCATCAAATTCAAACAATTTATTGACACCGGCGGGGTTATGCATTTTAATGCCAACCTCCGCCAACATCGCCATCAAATTCTTGACGAGCAGTAATGGTCGATCACTCTGTATCGGCTCGGTAGTGGGACCGAGAAGACGGTCGGGGATATGGAGGTCCAACACCCGAAAGACCTGGTTTTGGCGAACAAATCGCTTCAATTCAAAAACATAATACATCTTGTCCAGGTCTTGTTCGGTGATAGCCTCATCCCCGACCTTCGACTTTTCTTCGAAGTCTTCTTTGTCGGGTGGCATTCCCAGCCCTTTTCTGGGCACCTTGGGTACCTTGGGGACTATAGGGAGGTAGACCGGATCGTTCCAGTCAGCCTCCAAGTAATTTTCATCTTTTAGTTTTCCATCAATTTTTTCATTCATACACATAGGATCAGGACCTTGGTCCTGATCCTTTCCGGAACTATAGCAAGACCTGCTATAGTCCCGATGGGCTCCGGTGGGAGCCTTTTGGGGAGTAAAAAACTTATTAATCCCGATATTGTCCTCCGCCACGCCAGATCGGACATCGCCATCTTTATCAACAACGAGACCGTAAGGCGATAGCCTTTCCTTACGTCCTCTCCAGAACGACTCCATATTCAAATCATTCAAATCTTCGAATCCAATTTTTGATGGAATATCAGCACGGTGATATCCACGATCACCAAGTTATCCGGGCACGCGCACCATTGTGGTGGAGTCAAGTTCGAAATCGAAAACATTAGCATCGATAACCTGACTACCACCATCGCGCCCAGCCTTCCAACTTTCGGAGGGGGTACTCCGCGGACCACCACTCGAGATCTGGTCCGATCGTCCGCTGAAAGCAGACGACCGGTCGTCATCAGAACCCACTTGGTCCGATTGTTTAGTGTCCATCTCACCTTGTGTACCCGATGGAATGGGCTAGTTACGCACTCGGTGGATCGGGATCGCAGATTGGATCGAAGCGGTCTTGAATATAGAAGACCGATCTGGGTAGGTATCTCTGGGGCGGAACTCTCCACCCCAGACACAAACAGACCAAAAACACTTCCAAGAGATAACTTCCAATAGGTCGATCGTCCAAACGATCAATATCTGACCAATACGAAATAATAGAGGGTACCGACCGTTTCGGTCTAGCCCCTGGCCAATACGAAATAAGACCAAAACCGGTCTAGTTTCCAACCAATATTAAAACAAGCCAATATGTCCGCGTCAAGACCCAATATGCTCGTGAAACTCCACAAACGATATCTCCACGCCAAGAACAATCCAGTGAATAGCACGTACTTGAGTTGAGGTGTTGAGATCGCCAAATCGTACTCCCGTCGAGGGACTTCCGGTGGGCCCAAGTGCGCGTGCGGCGCGTCCAGACCGGGTATAATGGGCGAGAGGGGATAATTCGACCCTCTGCCCCCAAACACTCCGCGGCGGGCGGAGGCGACTAGTGTACGAAAAGGGAAGAACGGCGACCCCTAGCTGTGAGGTGAACCAAGACCAGAAGAGGTATCAGCCACTTATCCGAAAGCTAAAAGATTTCCTTACTTAAAGGTATAACCTCTGTCCTAAAAGGTAAAACCACAACTAAAATACTACTACCCTATAGTCCCTAAATGTACCCCCACAAAAATATGTAAAATACCCAAAGTCGGGTGACTCACCAAAACTTGCGTTCCTGACACTTCTTGAGTCTGATAGGCTGAAAAGCCCCCCTTGTTTAAACCAATCCGAAATTAGACCAAATGCCTTGACAAAACTTGACCAGAAGTGTGCCAAATTTTGGGCACGCTTCTCCACAGCCGCCCCTGAGTCAGACCGTGTCGCACAACGACAACGGTCTGACCTCGTCCATCAAATTCAGTTGAACCTTGGTCATTCAGACTTTTCCGACATGGAGCAACCATCTTCTTCATCCGTTCCAGGTACTTGCACTGCTGGACTTGACCTTCTTGTATTTCCTTAACGACCGTTCTTGTAGGCATCTCGCATACCACGTCATAGCATGTCACTTCGCCCGTCCGGTCGGTCCGGTCTGGAAGCTCCCATCGTTCTACTGCACCTCAGACATCGA
>JAPDHQ010003573.1:0-22679 GCA_026184515.1 Peronosclerospora sorghi | reverse complement strand
ATCGTTTTGTTCACATGTTGCAGTCGCAACTTGTGCATTGACTCGCTCAAAATTTGAGCGGGTCCCTCCACCACTTAGATTTGGCGTACCGCCAAGTAAAGCTGGGGTTCGTGGATGCCTTAAGGCATTCACGTAGAACGGTGTATGCTTAGTTGAAGCATGCACCGAATTGTTAATCGCAAATTCAGTGAGTGACAGGTAGTCACTCCACTGTTCAAAGGCATGTGCGTATGATCGCAACATGTCTCCGAGAACGCGGTTAACCCGTTCCGTCTGCCCATCCGTTTCCGGATGGTCCGCAGTTGACATCTTCAACTGGGTTCCCAACAGTGAGAACGTTTCTTGCCAGAAACGTCCTGTAAATCTCGGATCTCGATCCGAGACAATGTCTTCCGGAATTCCGTGCAAAAGGAATACCGTATCAACGAATATCCGCGCTGTTTGAGCGTCGGTTACGTTCGCTGATACTTCAGTAAGATGTACCATCTTACTGAAACGGTCTACAAAGACCACTATTCCAGTCTTCCGACTATTGTCGGGTGGAAGACCGAATACGAAGTCCATTGAAATGGACTTCCAACACTCTGTCGGAACCGGCAGAGATTGCAGCGGAGACTGTTCAGACTGCGCAGCCTTAACGCGCTGGCAAATCTCGCAAGCGCGTACGTATTTTCGTACCCACTTGTACTGGTTTCGCCAGTAAAAGTCACGTGCGAGAGAAGCGTATGTCTTCTCTCGACCTTGATGCCCCGAAATCGGTGCATCATGATACTCAAACATAATTTGATGTTAGAGATCATCGTCGTTTGGAACGACGATGCGACTTTCATCTTTCTGGTCTGTGATGTAAAGCAGCAGACCCTCGTGCAGTCGATATCGATTCACGCAAGCGCGGAGGAACTCTGGGAGTTCGTCGCGTTTCTCACTGGATTGATTACGTAAGTAATCAATCAACAGACGTGTCTCCTCGTCTGTTTTGTACGCCTCGCGTACTTGTCGTATAATTGACGACGACAAAGCAGTGCAACGGATCGCGTTTGCACTGGAACCTTCGGTTACGGACGGTTTCGTATCGTAATCGGGCCTTCGTGATAGCGCATCTGCTATCACGTTCAACTTTCCGGGTTTGTATTCAACCGTAAAGTTGTATTCAGCAAAGAATGATAGCCATCGAGCCATTCTTTGAGAAATGTGTGGTGAATTCACGGCCGTACGTAGTGACGCATGGTCCGTGTAAACCACAAACGGTCTATCTCCCAATAGATAGATCCGAAACTTGGCCAGTGCGTACTTCATGGCAAGGAGTTCCTGGTCATGCACTGGATAGTTGCGCTCGGCTGGGCGCAACTGACGCGATTGATAGCAGATTACGCGACCACGAGCATCGTGATCACGCTGCATCAAAGCACAGCCGATAGCGAAATCGCTCGAGTCGAAAACGACGTGGAACGGACGCTCGTTATCGGCTATAGCAAAGACAGGCGCTTCAGTTAAGCTTTGCTTGACTGCATCAAAAGCATCTTGGCATTGGGTATCCCAATTCCATTCGACATCTTTCTTAAGTAATTGAGAAAGAGGTCGTACTAACCCAGCATAGTTGCACGAATACTTGTGCAAATATGTTGCCAACCCAAGGAACTTTCGAAGTTCTTTAACGTTGTTTGGCGTAGGCCATTCAACGATCACCCTGATCCTTTCTGGATCAGGACGCACCCCGTTCTTGTCCACAAAGCATCCAAGAACGGGTATCTCAGGTGCACCAAAGGTGCACTTCTTTAGATTTGCATAGAGCTTATGCTTACGCATAAGCTCTAACACTCGACGTAGATGTTCCCTATGGACATCTACATCGCTTTTATCGTGTTCACCCTTACTATGGATGAACACGTCATCGAAAGAACTCGGTGCGAATTCTCGCACCGGGCGTAATAGATGCGTTACGCATCTGTTAAACGTATCAGGGGCATTTCGAAGCCCCTGTGGCATAACAAGCCACTCCCAAAGCATGCCGCTTGGAGTGCTTACCGCCGTGAGAGGGATATCCTTCTCACGCATTAGGATTTGATAAAATCCATCTCTTAGATCGAGAGCACTAAAGATGGTGCTCCCGCACATGCCATCAATGATGACATCTTTTCGCGGTATCGGCTTCTGTGCCGGTACCGTCGCTGCCTTCAGCTTGTTGTAAGCGTGAACGATTCTCCACCCACCTGTAGACTTCTTCACACAAAAGGTGGGGGTAGAGTGCGGTGAGGTAGACTCCCGCACTTGGCCTGATTTACGACGAGCTTCGAAAAACTCGTCGATCGCTTTTACCTGATCACGCGGCAACGGCCATTGCCGCGTAACACAATACTTCGTGCCTGGCACAACGTCAATCTCATGACGAGTTCCCTTATCCTTAGGGAGTGTGTAGCCGGTGCGTATACGCACGGTGCGGCTAGCGCACAGAGGAAGACTTTCCTTAAAGCGGTGTTCGCCGCTACTTAGCCGATACGCCCTTATTAAGGGTTTAGTAGGAGAGAGCTCTCCTACTCGGGGCCAAGATTCCCGGGTTAGTTTACTCTATCCTTTACTAGTGCCTTAACGGCAAGGCTCCCTTACAAAGGGTGTAGCTAAGGGGAGTGCTCCCCTTACGCTACGGCACTCACTACACGCACGACCGGTCGAGGTCGTGCGTCTGTACTAAAGAGTGAAAAGTAAACTGAATATATTTAATATGTAATTATTTAAACTAATATAAACTATATGTAACACTAAGTAGAATATTCCTAATTCGTACCTAGCTAAAATGTAATGTACACACCTGTGTACCGACACGTGGATGGCTGGCACACCACCACCCAAGGTCTCATGCCCTCATTGGTTAAAATAACCAAAGGTTCGAAACCTTTTAAACCGGTCAATACTGACCTCAACCGTAGTGCACTCATGTACACCAACACTAAATGTAACTCGAATGTACCACGTTACATACTCCCCCATCAAGACTATTGCTCGCGCAATAAACAAAATTTTGTTGGAGAACTCCAACGCCAGTTCCTCTGGCCCTCCATATGTACACCTTCAGTGGAGCTATGGCGTCTCCTCTAGAAGAGGTAGACTACTACGAGAACTCGGAGGTGGATGCCCTTGGGGATACCTCCCCAACGGTTAACCGCTCCGACAGCGCCGAACGGCGTTGTCGGCAGCCTAATCCATTCCCCACACGTGAGGAAAATGCACTAACCAGTGCGGCACCCCTGCCCATATCGGATGATACATCCAAATCGACAAAGGCGATCGTCACTAATGAGCTGGACGCAGCTCAAGACACCCAACTTGCCGCACAAGCACTAAGGGCTGCGTTACGCGCTCCCAAACGCCTGACAAGGGCGGCATATAATTTTGACGGTCCTCGTGACCTTCCAAGATGGGCCAGGAGTTTGGTAAGGACTAGTCTAGCGTCCTATACCCCTGGCCCCGCCGCTGAACAGCCGTATCAAAGCGAACGCCGTGAGAAACTCCGGCAACAACTGCTTACACAAAAGCAGTTCACTAGCGTCTCGTACCGAGAGCACTTAAACAGGCAGGCACAAGGTGCCCCTGTTGAGAACCTCCGCGAGGTTCCTTTCGTTCTTTCTCCGGGAGAAAGTGCCGATGATGCAGAGAAGAAGTTCCGCGCTTGGGCGGAAGGGGAGAAGCTTCTCCCCAGCTTCGATGAGCTGCATGACAGCTATTCCCGTCGAGACATTTGTGTGGAGAGGGTGTTGCGCCTGACATTTGTCAAAGCCAAAGCGATGGAGCAGCTACGTGCTCCGTATCGCACGCGCTACGCCAGCGCCCCTGTCTCCACCCTGGTGTCCGGAGACAGTGTGGTCGCCACATCTGCCTCCGGCCAACTCCCACTCATTGGGAGTGAAGAGGCTTCTCATGCCCCTCTGGTCGTTGACCTACAGCGGGATTCTCCCGCTCAAAAGCGTCAACGACGTCGCGGCAATCCTGCCGTAGGGGAGTCTCGAACTCCCACGAACTCTGTGGGTGTGGATAACCTTTCCACTTCACCAGATACTGGGTTTGACCACGATGATGGCGCCGCGCCATCAGCCGCTCCACATGAAAGTGTGGAGTACTCTCCGCATCGAGAATTGGAGGAGGAGATCGCACAATTGCGACGTGAGATTCGCGCGCGCTGTGATCGACACATCCTTCGCATCCATGATCTCCACGAGGGGATCCGCGATGAGAGGGATGCCACTGATCGCTTCGAGAGGCGACTTGACTCTCTCGAGACGACCGTTGCGTAGCTTCGTGGTCGCATTTTAGCCGTTTCGGGCTTCCTTCGCCCTGCGGTGCCTTACGGCTATCCTCCTTTCCACCCTCCTCCAGGAGGGGCCCCGCCTCCGGGTCCTGGTATGGCTTAAGCATACCGACATAAAAGGTTGGATGCGTACGCATCACCTTCGGGACTTCTAAGGTGTACGACAAGCCCTTTCGGGATAACACCTTAAAGGGGCCCACAAACCTGGGGCGCAGTTTATTGCGCAACACATTTGAAACTGCATGTGTAGGAAGATTTTTAGCGTTTAATAAAACACTTTCTCCTACTCTGTATACCTTTTTGTTACGCCGTCCCTTTCGGTCAGCTTGCTCCTTCTGTTCGTCTTGGCTTTCCGCCATGGCATCGCAGACGTGTCGTAAGACACTGAGGCGCGTCGATAAAAGCTTATCGATGTGCTTTCGCACAGATACGGGGCTGACATCGGGGAATCCTCCCCCCTCAAGCCCTGGGCCACACACACGTGGCGTTAACGGAACCCTCAGATTCACCAATCCGTTCACGTAAAACGGGGTAAACCCCGTAGATGCATGTACCGAATTGTTGATAGCAAATTCAACCATCGGGAGCATCTCACTCCAAATCTTTGGAGAATCCGGACATAAACTCCGAAGAATATCCTCCACAACGCGGTTAACGCGTTCCGTCTGACCGTCCGTCTGCGGATGATACGCATTGGACATGAGGAGCTTGGTACCTAGCACCTTAAACAACGCTCCCCAGAATTGTCCCGTAAAACGGGGATCCCGATCCGACACAACGGAATCGGGTAGACCATGTTGTCGAAAGACACGGTCTAGGAACACTTTTGCTGTTCCTTGTCCATCTATGGACTCTGGCACCGCCGCCAGGTGAGCCATCTTGCTCAAACGGTCTACAAAGACCAATATGCCGGTGTTCCCGGCATTATCCTTCGGAAAACCGAAGATAAAATCCATGCTAATGGATTTCCAACACTCCGTTGGAAACGATAAGCTCGCCAAAGGCGCAGCCGAACTTGCAGAGGGTTTAACCCTCTGACACGTCTCACAGGTTCGTATATACGCACCGACCCACTTATACATATTGGACCACCATTAAAAAGGGCTTATAGCGCTGTAGGTCTTATCCCGACCTAAATGACCCCCGGTAGGGGCGTCATGTGCCTCTAAGAGGACACTATACTTCAGTTCCTCATTATGAGGAACTACCACCCGCGGAGTGTCCTCCGCGCTCGTGCTATAAAATAGCAGACCGTCACAGTACCTGTAACGGTGTAAACAAGCTCTAGCTCGACCTGACAGTGTTGGCTCAGACGAGCCAAGACCCTTTTCACCTAGCACGCGGATAATCGCCGTACATTGTGGGTCTTTCTCATACGCCTGGCGTTTGAGATCCACCACAGACGTGGTGACGAATATCGCGTGAGCGAGCTCGTAATCGGGACGACGCGACAACGCGTCTGCAAGCACGTTATGCTTGCCAGGTTTATACTTAACCTCAAAGTTGTACTCCGCAAAGAAGGAGAGCCAACGGGCCATCCGTTGCGAGAGATGAGTCGACTTTGTCGCTGTCCGTAAGGACGCGTGGTCAGTATAAACCACGAACGGCTTTGAGCCGAGTAGGTGAACCCTAAATTTGACAAGAGCATACTTCATTGCAAGTATCTCCTTGTCATGAACGGGATAATTCCGTTCTGCAGCTTTAAGCTGCCTCGACTCAAACGCAATTATGCGTTCCCTTCCTGCATCGTCTGCTTGTAACAAAGCACATCCGATTGCGAAATCGGAGGCATCGCAGACGACACTAAATGGTTTCCCAGAGTCTGGGAGATCAAGAACGGGAGATTTTAACAAGCTCCCCTTAACCGCTTCAAAAGCGTTTTGGTGTTCAGTTTCCCAACACCAATCAACATCCTTCTTAAGAAGGTCGGTCAATGGCTTCGCCATTTCAGCGTAGTTCTCGCTGTACTTGTGGAGATAGTTGGCTAATCCAAGCCTCTTCCGTAAACCTATAAGATTTACAGGCGAAGGCCACTCCACAATGGCTTTCACCTTCGCGGGATCCGCCCGCACTCCATCCTTACCGATGAAGCATCCGAGGAAAGGAATTTCCTCAGCACCAAAGATACACTTGGATGCGTTTGCATATAACTTATGCTCTCGCATAGATTCGAGCACTGCTCGAAGGTGTATCAGATGCGTCTGAACATCAGACGAGTCGCCTTCCGCACGACTATGGACGAATATATCGTCGAAGTACGTCTGAGCGTACTTCCTATGAGGGCGGAAGAGTTGAGTCACCAAGCGATTGAAAGTCGCTGGTGCATGTGAAAGCCCTTGTGGAATAACAAGCCACTTCCACAGCATGCCACTAGGCGTGCTAACCGCTGTCAGCGGAATATCGGACGCTCGCATGAGCACCTGATAATGCCCGTCCACCATATCTAAGGCACTGTACACAGTACAGCCCGCCATATTGTTCTGGAGGACATCCTTCAGAGGAATTGGAGTCTGCATGGGTACAGTAGCTGCATTCAGCTTGTTATACGCATGCACAATGCGCCACTTTCCGTTCGGTTTACGAACACAAAAAGTGGGAGATGAGTGGGGAGACTTGCTCTCCCGTACCATCCCTGCCTCTTCTTTCCCCTTGAAGAATGCGTCTATGATGTCGCATTGTTCCTTGGGGAGAGGCCACTTCCTAGTGACGCAGTATTTGGTTCCGGGAACCAAATCAATTTCATGTCGGACTCCCCGATCCGGTGGTAACCCCATCGGCGGGTTGTCACTAATGACATCTCCAAATTCCTTTAGTAAGGAATGGTAAGGGTCCTCAGGATCCGCGAGGATCTTGAGGCCGCTTCGAGCATTTAATGCCTGTTTGGTTTTCACCAAAACTGACTCGTCCATCGTGGATGAGGAGTTCAACTCCTCTTCCGGACGTAATACGACGACCCCGTCGATTTCATCTGCTTTCGAAGCAGTTTCAAATTCGTTGAAGGACATCCCCTCCAACGACAACAGTTCGCCTACCCCAGGCAACCGTTCCAGGCTTACGCCTTCTGTGACAACACCTGTCACACTATTCAGCATCCTGTAGGACTGCTGACTACTGGCCTCGGGACTCATCCCGAGACCCAGATAGGGGGAGTCAATTGCCCCATCTATTGGAAGCGCCACGCGCCTATCCACAGAGGTCTCTACCTCTACCACCGGTGACTCGCCGGTCTCGCCTATACCGGCGTAATCGGAATCATTTCCGACGTGCGAAAGAGACGAACTTCGGGTCTCTTCGCTTGGAAGCGCCTCGCGCTTAACTACAGGGGTCTCTACCCCTACCACTGGAGTCGCAACTTGTTCGCCGGACACGGCGTGGTCGGAATCAATTCCGACCTGTAGAAGAGACGAACTTCGTGTCTCTTTTCTAAGCGCCTCGCGCTTACCATCAGAGGATTCCACCTCTATCACTGGCGACTCACCAGTCTCGCCTACATCGGCGCGGGGATTAACCGCCGAATCCCCCTCGTTAAGGAACTCTTCCTTATTTCCATTGGGAATGATCGTTTCAGACATACCAATCTCTGGCATCTCACGCCAGAATCGCTTTTGCGATCGAGCAAAGGTGGGTTCATGACTCGCCAATGCTTCACCCGACCGCGGGTGCGTTGAGCAAATGGACTTAGACTTCCAGTCTATCCATGGCTCGTGGCGTTCCAGCCACTTCATGCCCAGAATGAGGTCATACCTCGAGTCCAAATCCAGGACTAGGCAACGTTCTAAGCTTTCGAAGTCTGCAAACTTCAGCTTAAGGTCAATCGAGACCTTGGGTACAGAAACCTGTACGCCCGTCGCAAGACGGACCGTGACAACGTCACGAGAACGTGCCTCTAGAGCCTCGGCATACAGCCGACTCTTCTCCACAGAATCTCGTCCGACATAATTGTCAGATTCTCCAGAGTCTATCAAGACTCTCCAACGCTTATCAAAGCCTTTCACGTCCGTAGGTACTACCAGCAACCCTGGCTGGTACACCAACTCGGTGCTAGAAAGCACCGCTTCCCTCGGGGCTTTGTTCTGTCGTCCCCTACCCTGGGGATTATCAGCACTGAGGGGTCCCCCAGTAGGGAGCCCCGCACCTACTGGGAGCCGTCGTTTCCCGACGGCTTGGACAAGGGCTTTTTCCCCACCCTTGGTCCCTTGTAGCGAGTGTCTCTCTGGGGATTTTTCGGACATCTGTTCCTCAGGTGATCCATGCTCCCACAAAGGAAGCATCTCAGCGGCCCACGCCGCTGCAACATAGCCAAGAGCTCTGCCTCGAAGCTCTGTGAAAAAGAGTCCAAATGGCTCTTAGCGGGAGGTTTCTCCTCCGCTTCGACCTGACTCAGGTCCATGGGTCCGGGACCCACCTTAGAGGAACGGAAGTTCCTCTCGGCGTTGAACGCCATCTTGAATGCCTCTTCCAGGGATTCGGGTCGGCATCGGAACAATTCCGAACGTGCTGGCCTTTCTCTCAGGCCTCCCATGAAGACGGGGATGGACACATCGTCCGAATACGCTTTCGCGTACATCCCTGCCAACAGGGTCTTAAGCTCCTGGATATAAACCTCCAGGTCCTTAGTGCCTTGACGGCACCTCAGGAACGCCAGTTGATTCTGGAAAACCATATCAGGCGTTGCGTACATGTCCATAAGCTTCTGCTTAAGGACCTTCCATGTTGGAAACACGTCCTTGACTGATTCCGAGCATGTAAACGACCATGTACTGTATTTGCCCGTAAGATGGGTCAATGCAAGTCCCACTTGCAAGTGATCAGCCGTAATGTTCGCTGTGGCGAAGGCCGTTTCGACCTCTCGCAACCAAACATAAAGGTTGTCACCCTTCTCTCCGGTGAACTCCTTTATCTTAAACGATAATGGAGGGTGCACCCCCGTGGAATGACCTCCACCACAACTAGCCTCATGAGCGATGAGGGCATTCACCCTAGCCTTTACGGCCTCAAGGCCCTGCTCCACTAGGAGCTTCATACCTTCTTCCCCCGTTAAGGGTAACAGCCTTTTAAAGGCTTCCTGTTGGACGAGGGTCAAACTATCCCAATCGTCCTGATTCATCCTTTGCAGAGGATGTCTAGTCTACCAACACAGGTGTTGGATTTACTACAAGTGCTACCAGATGTAGCCGGTGCGTATACTCACGGTGCGGCTAGCGCACAGAGGAAGACTTTCCTTAAAGCGGTGTTCGCCGCTACTTAGCCAATACGCCCTTATTAAGGACTTAGTAGGAGAGAGCTCTCCTACTCGGGGCCAAGATTCCCGAGTTAGTTTACTCTAGCTTTTACTAGTGCCTTAACGGCAAGGCTCCCTTACAAAGGGTGTAGCTAAGGGGAGGGCTCCCCTTACGCTACGGCACTCACTACACGCACGACCGGTCGAGGTCGTGCGTCTGTACTAAAGAGTGAAAAGTAAACTGAATATATTTAATATGTAATTATTTAAACTAATATAAAGTATATGTAACACTAAGTAGAATATTCCTAATTCGTACCTAGCTAAAATGTAGTTTACACACCTGTGTACTGACACGTGGATGGATGACACACCACCACACCAAGGGCCCATTCCCTGATTGGTTAAAATAACCAAAGGTTCGAAATTTTTCAACCCGGCCAATACTGGCCTCAACCGAGGTGTACTCATGTACACCAACACTCAGTGTTACCCGAATGTAACGCCGTTACAGAGTGTGGCGAAGCGAAGGCAAAATTTTGGTCACCTTCTGTCAACAGCGTGCCGATCAGCTGGTCAGCGATCGGATTGGTGAAAACAAGGTGGGGTTAAGCCTATCATGTGCAAGGAGTGTCAAGCACACGGATTTTGGTAAGTCACATGGCATTGCGTGTATTTTACATATTTTAGTGTTTGGTACATATTGGGACCGTAAGGTTAGTGGAAAAGAAGTAAATTGGTCTTGGATTGGAAAAGTGGCTAAGAGGTCCTACGAGACTCTCTAAAAGTTTGGTTTTTTAAGTCGCCTTCGCACTTCGCGGAGTGTTTGGGGGCAGAGGGTCGAGTAATCCCCTCCTGTCCATTATACCCTGCCGGGGCGCGTCGCAGACGCATTTGGCCCGCCGGAAGTCCTTCGACAGGAGTATCCATTGGCTGACTTCTCACAAGTTTAAGTCACGTACGTTTGGAACGTACTAACAAGTGGATTGGTCTTTACGTGGAGATATCGTTTGTGGAATTCACGAGCATATTGGATCTTTACGTGGACATATTGGTTTACTATAACATTGGTTGGAGTTTAGACCTGCTTTGGTCTTCTCTCATATTGGTCAGGGGATAGACCAGTTGAGTGGTCTACCCTCTATTATCTCGTATTGGTTGGGTCTAGATCGATTGGACGGTCGACCCATTGGACTATACATATTTCAAGTGTAACCGGTCTACAAGTACCCAGGGTGAAGAGTTCCGTCCAGGGTACACCCCCCCCCAGTACGGTCTGCATACTATCAGACCCAAGTCAACCAGCGACACGATCCACCGAGTGTTAAGCTAGCCCATTCCATCGGGTACACAAGGTGAGATGGCAACGCAAGATTAATCGGACCAGGTATCTTCTGTTGATGATCGGTCGTCTGCTAGCAGCGGACGATCCGATCGGATCGCAAGCGAAGGTCCGCGGGGTACCCCCCCCCCCCGTAAGTTGGAAGGCTGGGCACGATGGTGGTCAGGTTCTCGACACAACTGTGTTCGATTTTGAACTTGACTCCACCACAGGAGCTCGCTAGGTACTTCTTCTGGGAATACGTCAGCGTATTCCCGAAGTACCTCATAAAATGGGGAGTTCGCTTTAAGCGACTCCCAGCTCTGCGCTTCAAAGCGCTAAACTTTGGTTTGATCATTTGGAACCCCTTTCCCAATGTTTTCCACTTGTAATGTGGATATTCGTTCACGAATATCCACTACATCATCTGTTGCTACGATGATACAGATCTGTTGGATCTGATCATCGTGCAAGTTTCTCATAAACTTCTTCCAGCTTAGCGCTGGAAGTGTAACAGGACTGATCCTGTTACTGGTTTACACTGTGTTGTTCGAGGAAGCGCGCAATACAAAAAGGGGTAGGATTAGTTGATAACAACTAATCCCATAATAAAAGTAAATATATGAATATTCACTTGTTGCTTAGAACGCAAAATTAAGAGTGTTTATTTAATGGGTGGTTTAGAGGCTAATAGTATAGAAACTAACTAATTAATATAATAATATCAAATAATCAACTAACTGTACTATTAGTTAACCTGCAAGATTCGGTATTTATACCGAATCGACTTTTCCTTCATAGATTATAATAATTTATAATTACTTATTTAAATTTCATACAACGCGTCTGAAATTAAACTGTGATATTCTAACTTGAATATCAATTATGTAATGGCACCCCATTACATCACCCCCCCACTTAAGATGGTTGGCCAATAATAATTCTTTTTTTTGGCCAATCATGGGTGGCAGTTGTTGGTCGTTCTCATTTACCAACTGATTGACCATCGACTCGATGGTCAAGGCACACGGCGGCGCTCTAAAGAGCGCTGCTGAAAACAATGAAGGAGCTTCTTCCTCCGCCTTAGCACTAGGTGCTGAGGTGTTGAGTGACAACGGTGACGCTACATTAGCAGCGTCAACTACGCAAAGGTCGGAAGACGTACCGTCTTCGACCACAGATGCTGCTAAGGCGGAATCTGGCAAGAAACAGGGAGATGTTGCTAATGCAACATCTCGCACAATGGCAACTTCCGAATGGCGTGTTGCCAAGAGGGCCATGTTCGGGAGTTCTGACTCCGAACAATGTGATGGGGATACAGCTGTCCCCACTAAAGGATCTAGCGAGTCGAAACTCGCTAGGTGCTCATCGCCTAACAGCGATGACGACTCTGGTGTCGCTGTCTGCATTGAAGCGACAATGATTATCACAGGTGGTTGCGGGAACGCAGATCCCCACCTGGACCAAGTACTTCTCCACGTCGGGGTGATTTAACCCCGGCGCGTGGTGTTGAAGCAGGCGTTGCTCCGCCTGCTAAAAGAGCTCGAACAGAAGCGGCGCCTGCCGCTTCTAAAGCGTATCATCGTACGGAACCACATGTTCCGTACAGAGTGGGGTTTTGGACCCCTGGCTGGGCTATTGCCCCCAACAGTGGCGGTCACCGTAAACGGGACTGCCAGTATGCGTTTTTCGATATCAACGTGCTGGATGACTGCGAAGACATCCAGTCACGTCGATTCGATCGAAGTACAGACGATAGACGTCTGTACTTTATTGACCTCTTTTTCCAGGTTCGATATTATTCGAGCCGGAAAGGCTCAAGGAAGAACAGGTACGATAAAGACGCCCTGACTCAGAGTTGGAATGCTTTTGTTGACAACTACAAAAAAATCCCAGATGATTACGTGAATAAAGTTCACGTAATGCGCGAGCGCTTTTTAAAGTACTCACGAACAGGCAAAATGGAATAAATCCATTATGCTTGTATCAAAGAAGGGTTAAAGTGTGGTGTCCCTTCTCACCTCGTTTTCCCGCGGTGTACGCAGGGTGCTCCTCGTCTGTCAGAGGAGGAGTTGCGGGGGTATGGTGGTTTTTCCGTACCCGCCGAAATTCGGGGTTTAATTGATACCCTGAATGCATCAACACCTACTGTTGATGCTACTTCGCATTATGAGTTTGAGACTTCTTCTCAAACTCAGTCAAAAGGTCTGGGGCGTCGGCCCTCAGAACCTCAATCGTCTCCCAAAAGTCGAACTCTTGGGGATATCCCAGCCAGCGTACCAAGTACTCGGTACGCTTCCCCTTCTTCAAAGGCACCGAGCGCTTCGAGATCAAGCGCTCGAGGATATATCGCTTGTTCCCCTGATTATCAATCAGGGGCGGCAGAGGTTGAGAATTCCCTCGCCGTTTTTGTCTCGGAGCATGGCTCTTTGCTCCGCAAGCTCGAGGAGGGTTATTCCTCCTTGAGCAGCGATATGTCTCACTGTGTGAAGACATATCGGTCTCTTCGCGAGGATTTCCGCGACATCCTCGGGGCGCACACTGACCTCCAGCAGAAGAATGATCTTCTGTACATTGAGCTTTCCCGCTATAAGGGAGAGCTCGATCGGCGCACGGCTGATCTTGAGCAATCGAAGGCGGAGGTAACGACTCTCCGCTCTGCTCACCAACGGCTGGAAGCCGATTACAAGTATCTCTTGGGAGACTTGGAGAAGCACGGTATCTTCCGTGGTTCTGCGTCTCGTCGTAAGACGAAGACAAGTGATACGGCTTGAGCCGCCCAACATAGAATGTTGGGTGAAGCCGCATTGCTGTGGGAATTTCTAAGGTATAGGCATTCCCCCGAATATCTTGGACCTTGAAAGGTCCAATGTACTTAGGAAGCAACTTCCGTGTAGGGAAGTTGCTTATTGCATGTGTAGGCAAATTAGTAGTACTTAATAATACTAATTCACCTTTAAGAAAGGCGTTTTTGTTCTTCCTTCCTTGTTTATCTGCATTTTGCTTCTGCTTGTCAAAAGCAGAGGCAAGTGCATCTTTTACATAGCGTATTACAGCTTGGCTCTGTAATACGAATTCATCTACTGCTTTATCAGCAGTAGGTGCATTGTCCTCGTTGTCTGCAGCCATTGCTGAGACACATATTCATCGTATGCAGCTTCAGTTTCAATTGAAACTGCTTCCGCTTCTACTGTATTTTCAGTAGAAGGGCCATCGTTTTGTTCACATGTTGCAGTCGCAACTTGTGCATTGACTCGCTCAAAATTTGAGCGGGTCCCTCCACCACTTAGATTTGGCGTACCGCCAAGTAAAGCTGGGGTTCGTGGATGCCTTAAGGCATTCACGTAGAACGGTGTATGCTTAGTTGAAGCATGCACCGAATTGTTAATCGCAAATTCAGTGAGTGACAGGTAGTCACTCCACTGTTCAAAGGCATGTGCGTATGATCGCAACATGTCTCCGAGAACGCGGTTAACCCGTTCCGTCTGCCCATCCGTTTCCGGATGGTCCGCAGTTGACATCTTCAACTGGGTTCCCAACAGTGAGAACGTTTCTTGCCAGAAACGTCCTGTAAATCTCGGATCTCGATCCGAGACAATGTCTTCCGGAATTCCGTGCAAAAGGAATACCGTATCAACGAATATCCGCGCTGTTTGAGCGTCGGTTACGTTCGCTGATACTTCAGTAAGATGTACCATCTTACTGAAACGGTCTACAAAGACCACTATTCCAGTCTTCCGACTATTGTCGGGTGGAAGACCGAATACGAAGTCCATTGAAATGGACTTCCAACACTCTGTCGGAACCGGCAGAGATTGCAGCGGAGACTGTTCAGACTGCGCAGCCTTAACGCGCTGGCAAATCTCGCAAGCGCGTACGTATTTTCGTACCCACTTGTACTGGTTTCGCCAGTAAAAGTCACGTGCGAGAGAAGCGTATGTCTTCTCTCGACCTTGATGCCCCGAAATCGGTGCATCATGATACTCAAACATAATTTGATGTTAGAGATCATCGTCGTTTGGAACGACGATGCGACTTTCATCTTTCTGGTCTGTGATGTAAAGCAGCAGACCCTCGTGCAGTCGATATCGATTCACGCAAGCGCGGAGGAACTCTGGGAGTTCGTCGCGTTTCTCACTGGATTGATTACGTAAGTAATCAATCAACAGACGTGTCTCCTCGTCTGTTTTGTACGCCTCGCGTACTTGTCGTATAATTGACGACGACAAAGCAGTGCAACGGATCGCGTTTGCACTGGAACCTTCGGTTACGGACGGTTTCGTATCGTAATCGGGCCTTCGTGATAGCGCATCTGCTATCACGTTCAACTTTCCGGGTTTGTATTCAACCGTAAAGTTGTATTCAGCAAAGAATGATAGCCATCGAGCCATTCTTTGAGAAATGTGTGGTGAATTCACGGCCGTACGTAGTGACGCATGGTCCGTGTAAACCACAAACGGTCTATCTCCCAATAGATAGATCCGAAACTTGGCCAGTGCGTACTTCATGGCAAGGAGTTCCTGGTCATGCACTGGATAGTTGCGCTCGGCTGGGCGCAACTGACGCGATTGATAGCAGATTACGCGACCACGAGCATCGTGATCACGCTGCATCAAAGCACAGCCGATAGCGAAATCGCTCGAGTCGAAAACGACGTGGAACGGACGCTCGTTATCGGCTATAGCAAAGACAGGCGCTTCAGTTAAGCTTTGCTTGACTGCATCAAAAGCATCTTGGCATTGGGTATCCCAATTCCATTCGACATCTTTCTTAAGTAATTGAGAAAGAGGTCGTACTAACCCAGCATAGTTGCACGAATACTTGTGCAAATATGTTGCCAACCCAAGGAACTTTCGAAGTTCTTTAACGTTGTTTGGCGTAGGCCATTCAACGATCACCCTGATCCTTTCTGGATCAGGACGCACCCCGTTCTTGTCCACAAAGCATCCAAGAACGGGTATCTCAGGTGCACCAAAGGTGCACTTCTTTAGATTTGCATAGAGCTTATGCTTACGCATAAGCTCTAACACTCGACGTAGATGTTCCCTATGGACATCTACATCGCTTTTATCGTGTTCACCCTTACTATGGATGAACACGTCATCGAAAGAACTCGGTGCGAATTCTCGCACCGGGCGTAATAGATGCGTTACGCATCTGTTAAACGTATCAGGGGCATTTCGAAGCCCCTGTGGCATAACAAGCCACTCCCAAAGCATGCCGCTTGGAGTGCTTACCGCCGTGAGAGGGATATCCTTCTCACGCATTAGGATTTGATAAAATCCATCTCTTAGATCGAGAGCACTAAAGATGGTGCTCCCGCACATGCCATCAATGATGACATCTTTTCGCGGTATCGGCTTCTGTGCCGGTACCGTCGCTGCCTTCAGCTTGTTGTAAGCGTGAACGATTCTCCACCCACCTGTAGACTTCTTCACACAAAAGGTGGGGGTAGAGTGCGGTGAGGTAGACTCCCGCACTTGGCCTGATTTACGACGAGCTTCGAAAAACTCGTCGATCGCTTTTACCTGATCACGCGGCAACGGCCATTGCCGCGTAACACAATACTTCGTGCCTGGCACAACGTCAATCTCATGACGAGTTCCCTTATCCTTAGGGAGTGTGTAGCCGGTGCGTATACGCACGGTGCGGCTAGCGCACAGAGGAAGACTTTCCTTAAAGCGGTGTTCGCCGCTACTTAGCCGATACGCCCTTATTAAGGGTTTAGTAGGAGAGAGCTCTCCTACTCGGGGCCAAGATTCCCGGGTTAGTTTACTCTATCCTTTACTAGTGCCTTAACGGCAAGGCTCCCTTACAAAGGGTGTAGCTAAGGGGAGTGCTCCCCTTACGCTACGGCACTCACTACACGCACGACCGGTCGAGGTCGTGCGTCTGTACTAAAGAGTGAAAAGTAAACTGAATATATTTAATATGTAATTATTTAAACTAATATAAACTATATGTAACACTAAGTAGAATATTCCTAATTCGTACCTAGCTAAAATGTAATGTACACACCTGTGTACCGACACGTGGATGGCTGGCACACCACCACCCAAGGTCTCATGCCCTCATTGGTTAAAATAACCAAAGGTTCGAAACCTTTTAAACCGGTCAATACTGACCTCAACCGTAGTGCACTCATGTACACCAACACTAAATGTAACTCGAATGTACCACGTTACATACTCCCCCATCAAGACTATTGCTCGCGCAATAAACAAAATTTTGTTGGAGAACTCCAACGCCAGTTCCTCTGGCCCTCCATATGTACACCTTCAGTGGAGCTATGGCGTCTCCTCTAGAAGAGGTAGACTACTACGAGAACTCGGAGGTGGATGCCCTTGGGGATACCTCCCCAACGGTTAACCGCTCCGACAGCGCCGAACGGCGTTGTCGGCAGCCTAATCCATTCCCCACACGTGAGGAAAATGCACTAACCAGTGCGGCACCCCTGCCCATATCGGATGATACATCCAAATCGACAAAGGCGATCGTCACTAATGAGCTGGACGCAGCTCAAGACACCCAACTTGCCGCACAAGCACTAAGGGCTGCGTTACGCGCTCCCAAACGCCTGACAAGGGCGGCATATAATTTTGACGGTCCTCGTGACCTTCCAAGATGGGCCAGGAGTTTGGTAAGGACTAGTCTAGCGTCCTATACCCCTGGCCCCGCCGCTGAACAGCCGTATCAAAGCGAACGCCGTGAGAAACTCCGGCAACAACTGCTTACACAAAAGCAGTTCACTAGCGTCTCGTACCGAGAGCACTTAAACAGGCAGGCACAAGGTGCCCCTGTTGAGAACCTCCGCGAGGTTCCTTTCGTTCTTTCTCCGGGAGAAAGTGCCGATGATGCAGAGAAGAAGTTCCGCGCTTGGGCGGAAGGGGAGAAGCTTCTCCCCAGCTTCGATGAGCTGCATGACAGCTATTCCCGTCGAGACATTTGTGTGGAGAGGGTGTTGCGCCTGACATTTGTCAAAGCCAAAGCGATGGAGCAGCTACGTGCTCCGTATCGCACGCGCTACGCCAGCGCCCCTGTCTCCACCCTGGTGTCCGGAGACAGTGTGGTCGCCACATCTGCCTCCGGCCAACTCCCACTCATTGGGAGTGAAGAGGCTTCTCATGCCCCTCTGGTCGTTGACCTACAGCGGGATTCTCCCGCTCAAAAGCGTCAACGACGTCGCGGCAATCCTGCCGTAGGGGAGTCTCGAACTCCCACGAACTCTGTGGGTGTGGATAACCTTTCCACTTCACCAGATACTGGGTTTGACCACGATGATGGCGCCGCGCCATCAGCCGCTCCACATGAAAGTGTGGAGTACTCTCCGCATCGAGAATTGGAGGAGGAGATCGCACAATTGCGACGTGAGATTCGCGCGCGCTGTGATCGACACATCCTTCGCATCCATGATCTCCACGAGGGGATCCGCGATGAGAGGGATGCCACTGATCGCTTCGAGAGGCGACTTGACTCTCTCGAGACGACCGTTGCGTAGCTTCGTGGTCGCATTTTAGCCGTTTCGGGCTTCCTTCGCCCTGCGGTGCCTTACGGCTATCCTCCTTTCCACCCTCCTCCAGGAGGGGCCCCGCCTCCGGGTCCTGGTATGGCTTAAGCATACCGACATAAAAGGTTGGATGCGTACGCATCACCTTCGGGACTTCTAAGGTGTACGACAAGCCCTTTCGGGATAACACCTTAAAGGGGCCCACAAACCTGGGGCGCAGTTTATTGCGCAACACATTTGAAACTGCATGTGTAGGAAGATTTTTAGCGTTTAATAAAACACTTTCTCCTACTCTGTATACCTTTTTGTTACGCCGTCCCTTTCGGTCAGCTTGCTCCTTCTGTTCGTCTTGGCTTTCCGCCATGGCATCGCAGACGTGTCGTAAGACACTGAGGCGCGTCGATAAAAGCTTATCGATGTGCTTTCGCACAGATACGGGGCTGACATCGGGGAATCCTCCCCCCTCAAGCCCTGGGCCACACACACGTGGCGTTAACGGAACCCTCAGATTCACCAATCCGTTCACGTAAAACGGGGTAAACCCCGTAGATGCATGTACCGAATTGTTGATAGCAAATTCAACCATCGGGAGCATCTCACTCCAAATCTTTGGAGAATCCGGACATAAACTCCGAAGAATATCCTCCACAACGCGGTTAACGCGTTCCGTCTGACCGTCCGTCTGCGGATGATACGCATTGGACATGAGGAGCTTGGTACCTAGCACCTTAAACAACGCTCCCCAGAATTGTCCCGTAAAACGGGGATCCCGATCCGACACAACGGAATCGGGTAGACCATGTTGTCGAAAGACACGGTCTAGGAACACTTTTGCTGTTCCTTGTCCATCTATGGACTCTGGCACCGCCGCCAGGTGAGCCATCTTGCTCAAACGGTCTACAAAGACCAATATGCCGGTGTTCCCGGCATTATCCTTCGGAAAACCGAAGATAAAATCCATGCTAATGGATTTCCAACACTCCGTTGGAAACGATAAGCTCGCCAAAGGCGCAGCCGAACTTGCAGAGGGTTTAACCCTCTGACACGTCTCACAGGTTCGTATATACGCACCGACCCACTTATACATATTGGACCACCATTAAAAAGGGCTTATAGCGCTGTAGGTCTTATCCCGACCTAAATGACCCCCGGTAGGGGCGTCATGTGCCTCTAAGAGGACACTATACTTCAGTTCCTCATTATGAGGAACTACCACCCGCGGAGTGTCCTCCGCGCTCGTGCTATAAAATAGCAGACCGTCACAGTACCTGTAACGGTGTAAACAAGCTCTAGCTCGACCTGACAGTGTTGGCTCAGACGAGCCAAGACCCTTTTCACCTAGCACGCGGATAATCGCCGTACATTGTGGGTCTTTCTCATACGCCTGGCGTTTGAGATCCACCACAGACGTGGTGACGAATATCGCGTGAGCGAGCTCGTAATCGGGACGACGCGACAACGCGTCTGCAAGCACGTTATGCTTGCCAGGTTTATACTTAACCTCAAAGTTGTACTCCGCAAAGAAGGAGAGCCAACGGGCCATCCGTTGCGAGAGATGAGTCGACTTTGTCGCTGTCCGTAAGGACGCGTGGTCAGTATAAACCACGAACGGCTTTGAGCCGAGTAGGTGAACCCTAAATTTGACAAGAGCATACTTCATTGCAAGTATCTCCTTGTCATGAACGGGATAATTCCGTTCTGCAGCTTTAAGCTGCCTCGACTCAAACGCAATTATGCGTTCCCTTCCTGCATCGTCTGCTTGTAACAAAGCACATCCGATTGCGAAATCGGAGGCATCGCAGACGACACTAAATGGTTTCCCAGAGTCTGGGAGATCAAGAACGGGAGATTTTAACAAGCTCCCCTTAACCGCTTCAAAAGCGTTTTGGTGTTCAGTTTCCCAACACCAATCAACATCCTTCTTAAGAAGGTCGGTCAATGGCTTCGCCATTTCAGCGTAGTTCTCGCTGTACTTGTGGAGATAGTTGGCTAATCCAAGCCTCTTCCGTAAACCTATAAGATTTACAGGCGAAGGCCACTCCACAATGGCTTTCACCTTCGCGGGATCCGCCCGCACTCCATCCTTACCGATGAAGCATCCGAGGAAAGGAATTTCCTCAGCACCAAAGATACACTTGGATGCGTTTGCATATAACTTATGCTCTCGCATAGATTCGAGCACTGCTCGAAGGTGTATCAGATGCGTCTGAACATCAGACGAGTCGCCTTCCGCACGACTATGGACGAATATATCGTCGAAGTACGTCTGAGCGTACTTCCTATGAGGGCGGAAGAGTTGAGTCACCAAGCGATTGAAAGTCGCTGGTGCATGTGAAAGCCCTTGTGGAATAACAAGCCACTTCCACAGCATGCCACTAGGCGTGCTAACCGCTGTCAGCGGAATATCGGACGCTCGCATGAGCACCTGATAATGCCCGTCCACCATATCTAAGGCACTGTACACAGTACAGCCCGCCATATTGTTCTGGAGGACATCCTTCAGAGGAATTGGAGTCTGCATGGGTACAGTAGCTGCATTCAGCTTGTTATACGCATGCACAATGCGCCACTTTCCGTTCGGTTTACGAACACAAAAAGTGGGAGATGAGTGGGGAGACTTGCTCTCCCGTACCATCCCTGCCTCTTCTTTCCCCTTGAAGAATGCGTCTATGATGTCGCATTGTTCCTTGGGGAGAGGCCACTTCCTAGTGACGCAGTATTTGGTTCCGGGAACCAAATCAATTTCATGTCGGACTCCCCGATCCGGTGGTAACCCCATCGGCGGGTTGTCACTAATGACATCTCCAAATTCCTTTAGTAAGGAATGGTAAGGGTCCTCAGGATCCGCGAGGATCTTGAGGCCGCTTCGAGCATTTAATGCCTGTTTGGTTTTCACCAAAACTGACTCGTCCATCGTGGATGAGGAGTTCAACTCCTCTTCCGGACGTAATACGACGACCCCGTCGATTTCATCTGCTTTCGAAGCAGTTTCAAATTCGTTGAAGGACATCCCCTCCAACGACAACAGTTCGCCTACCCCAGGCAACCGTTCCAGGCTTACGCCTTCTGTGACAACACCTGTCACACTATTCAGCATCCTGTAGGACTGCTGACTACTGGCCTCGGGACTCATCCCGAGACCCAGATAGGGGGAGTCAATTGCCCCATCTATTGGAAGCGCCACGCGCCTATCCACAGAGGTCTCTACCTCTACCACCGGTGACTCGCCGGTCTCGCCTATACCGGCGTAATCGGAATCATTTCCGACGTGCGAAAGAGACGAACTTCGGGTCTCTTCGCTTGGAAGCGCCTCGCGCTTAACTACAGGGGTCTCTACCCCTACCACTGGAGTCGCAACTTGTTCGCCGGACACGGCGTGGTCGGAATCAATTCCGACCTGTAGAAGAGACGAACTTCGTGTCTCTTTTCTAAGCGCCTCGCGCTTACCATCAGAGGATTCCACCTCTATCACTGGCGACTCACCAGTCTCGCCTACATCGGCGCGGGGATTAACCGCCGAATCCCCCTCGTTAAGGAACTCTTCCTTATTTCCATTGGGAATGATCGTTTCAGACATACCAATCTCTGGCATCTCACGCCAGAATCGCTTTTGCGATCGAGCAAAGGTGGGTTCATGACTCGCCAATGCTTCACCCGACCGCGGGTGCGTTGAGCAAATGGACTTAGACTTCCAGTCTATCCATGGCTCGTGGCGTTCCAGCCACTTCATGCCCAGAATGAGGTCATACCTCGAGTCCAAATCCAGGACTAGGCAACGTTCTAAGCTTTCGAAGTCTGCAAACTTCAGCTTAAGGTCAATCGAGACCTTGGGTACAGAAACCTGTACGCCCGTCGCAAGACGGACCGTGACAACGTCACGAGAACGTGCCTCTAGAGCCTCGGCATACAGCCGACTCTTCTCCACAGAATCTCGTCCGACATAATTGTCAGATTCTCCAGAGTCTATCAAGACTCTCCAACGCTTATCAAAGCCTTTCACGTCCGTAGGTACTACCAGCAACCCTGGCTGGTACACCAACTCGGTGCTAGAAAGCACCGCTTCCCTCGGGGCTTTGTTCTGTCGTCCCCTACCCTGGGGATTATCAGCACTGAGGGGTCCCCCAGTAGGGAGCCCCGCACCTACTGGGAGCCGTCGTTTCCCGACGGCTTGGACAAGGGCTTTTTCCCCACCCTTGGTCCCTTGTAGCGAGTGTCTCTCTGGGGATTTTTCGGACATCTGTTCCTCAGGTGATCCATGCTCCCACAAAGGAAGCATCTCAGCGGCCCACGCCGCTGCAACATAGCCAAGAGCTCTGCCTCGAAGCTCTGT
>JAPDHQ010003571.1:0-26350 GCA_026184515.1 Peronosclerospora sorghi | reverse complement strand
GACTTTCATCTTTTTGGTCTGTGCTGTAAAGCAGCAGACCATCGTGCAGTCGATATCGATGCACGCAAGCGCGGAGGAACTCTGGGAGTTCGTCGCGTTTCTCACTTGATTGATTACGTAAGTAATCAATCAACAGACGTGTCTCCTCGTCTGTTTTGTACGCCTCGCGTATTTGTCGTATAACTGACGACGACAAAGCAGTGCAACAGATCGCGTTTGCACTGGCACCTTCGGTTACGGACGGTTTCGTCTCGTAATCGGGCCTTCGTGATAGCGCATCCGCTATCACGTTCAACTTTCCGGGTTTGTATTCAACCGTAAAGTTGTACTCAGTAATGAATAACAGCCATCGAGCCATTCTTTGAGAAATGTGTGGTGAATTCACTGCCGTGCGTAGCGACGCATGGTCCATGTAAACCACAAACGGTCTATCTCCCAATAGATAGATCCGAAACTTGGCCAGTGCGTACTTCATGGCAAGGAGTTCCTTGTCATGCACTGGATAGTTGCGCTCGGCTGGGCGCAACTGACGCGATTGATAGCAGATTACGCGATCACGATCATCGTGATCACGCTGCATCAAAGCACAGCCGATAGCGAAATAGCTCGCGTCGCAAACGACGTGGAACGGACGCTCGTTATCGTCTATAGCCAATACAGGCGCTTCAGTCAAGCTTTGCTTGAATGCATCAAAAGCATCTTGGAATTGAGTATCCCAATGCCATTCGACATCTTTCTTAAGTAATTGAGAAAGAGGTCGTATTAACCCAGCATAGTTGCACGAATACTTGTGCAAATATGTTGCCAACCCAAGGAACTTTCGAAGTTCCTTAACGTTGTTTGGTGTAGGCCATTCAACGATCACCCTGATCTTTTCTGGATCAGGACGCACCCCGTTCTTGCCCACAAACCATCCAAGAACGGGTATATCAGGTGCACCAAAGGTGCACTTCTTCAGATTTGCATAGAGATTATGCTTACGCATAATCTCTAACACTCGACGTAGATGCTCCCTATGGACATCTACATCGCTTTTATCGTGTTCACCCTTACTATGGATGAACATGTCATCGAAATAACTCGGTGCGAATTCTCGCACCGGGCGTAATAGATGCGTTACGCATCTGTTAAACGTAGCAGGGGCATTTCGAAGCCCCTGCGGCATAACAAGCCACTCCCAAAGCATGCCGCTTGGGGTGCTTACCGCCGTGAGAGGGATATCCTTCTCACGCATTAGTATTTGATAAAATCCATCTCTTAGATCGAGAGCACTAAAGATGGTGCTCCCGCATATGCCATCTATGATGACATCCTTCCGCGGTGTCTGTGCCGGTACCGTCGCTGCGTTCAGCTTGTTGTAAGCGTGAACGATTCTCCACCCACCTGTGGACTTCTTCACACAAAAAGTGGTGGTAGAGTGCGGTGAGATAGACTCCCGCACTTGGCCTGCTTTACGACGAGCTTCGAAAAACTCGTCGATCGCTTTTACTTGATCACGGGGCAACAGCCATTGCCGCGTAACACAATACTTCGTGCCTGGAACGAGGTCAATCTCATGACGAGTTCCCTTATACTTAGGGAGCTCGCTAGGTACTTCTTCTGGGAATACGTCAGCGTATTCTCGAAGTACCTCATAAAATGGGTAGTTCGCTTTAAGCGACTCCTAGCTCTGCGCTTCAAAGCGCTGAACTTTGGTTTGATCATTGGGAACCTCTTTCCCAATGTTTTCCACTTGTAACGTGGATATTCGTTCACGAATATCCACTACATCATCTGTTGCAACGATGATACAGATCTGTTCGATCTGACCATCGTGCAAGTTTCTCATAAACTTCTTCCAGCTTAGCGCTGGAAGAGCCGTTACCTCCGAAACTTCTTTCGGAGGGTGTTCCATCAACACAGACTGGGTAGCTAATCCGGTATCCGTTTGAGTCAAGACGTTGATCGTCTCGACGGAACTGCCCATGAAATCAGACGCACTCGTCTGATTGACAGCTACACGGTGATTAAGATTCACCGTGTGCGAATACTCATCATCATGGTGGCCACTGCCTACCATGGAATTTTGGCGATCAGATGTGCTCGTCTGATCGGCCGCCTGTTCTGCGACACGGTAGTCTTTATCACCCGTGTGCATGGCTAACGCAACGTGGTGGGCACTGGCCACCATGGAGTTGTGCTCACGATTGCACTTGATCGTGAGTTCACTCTCATCAACACGGAATTCTTTCATCGTGTTGGAACCTTCGGTCGCACAGTGGGTGTTTCCCACTGTGGATATCACTTCATTCTCACGGTGGTCTTTATCACCCGTGGAATGTTTCTCTCCAACACGCAACGACTCTTCCGTTGCGTGTGGTAGTCCCTCTGGACTCTCACCAGCGGAGGTACCTTCCGCTGATCGTGTCAGAACAGACCTGGTGGTGCTATCGCTATCCACCAGATTTTCTGACGCTGCGGTTGTATCCTCTGATACAGCCGGATTACACACAGGGTGATCAGATCCTGTGCATCCGCCGCAGTCGATCGATATGTTAACCCAGTCGATCGAAGGTTTAAACTTGTACATCCATGGGATTCCAAGTATCACATCGAACTTGTCATCTAAATCGAGGACGATGAATTCATCCTCGAATGACAGTTCATTCAACTCGAAGCGTGTTTTAATCACACGCTTTGGAATAGTCACGGTTGCACCTGTTGCTAACCGGACTGACAACATACTTCGTGGGGTTTCTATCTCCACGAAGCTCAACAGCGTTAGACTCTGAGTTCTAACGAAATTGTTTGACGCTCCTGTGTCAAACAAAGCTCGCATGGGGACATCGCTCCCGTGCGGCTTAACCTCCAGGGTGATAAGAGGCTTACCATCACCCTGCACCTTTTTACAGGACATAGTCCCGTCTGGGGCTATTACCCTCACATTCCCTATTTCGGCATGTGGGATAACATTCCCAGTAGGGCGCCCAGCCCCTACTGGCGATTCTCGTTTTTTGCACCAACAGGGTGATGTCCCTGTTGGTGTCGCCGTGCAGCGGACGGTTCCGTCCACTGGCTGCGTGGCATCGGACGCGGTGCCATACACTCATGGGCAAAATGACCCATTTTCTCGCATCGATTGCAGCGAATATTCTTCTTAAATTTCGGTTGCTTCGTGTTCGAAGCAACCGCAACCGATAGGGCGATCGGCTCTGGACCTCCACCGCCCATGCTCTGGCGCGGGTGGCCGTTTCCTGAGACGAAGTGTGAGCTTCGTCTGCCTGACTGCTGATTGTTGACATGCCGTTGCGGCATGTCAAAAGCGAAGGGATGTTGAGCCCTTCGGCTGTACCCAGCATGCGATGGCGCTGATCGCATGCTGAACTCTTCACGGATGCTCATGTCAATGGCATCCATTAGAGTCTCTGGGGGGTGCCGGTAGAGACTCTGTTAGACGGGACCATCATTGAGTCCCTTCATGAAGCCAGTGACCTGCATAGCAGGGGACACCGGCTCATACACAATATTTGACAGAAAATATTGCGTCTTCTGAGCGTAAGTTTGAAGGTCAAGCTTACCTTGCCGGAGTTCCATGAACTCCTGCCGACTACTTAGCTCCATTTCTGGAGCTTCAAAGTTGAGCTTTAGCTCAGCTTTAAATTCCTTATAAGTAAAGAACGCAGAGTCATCAGTGGCTCTGCGACTCATCGCCCATGCCCTGGCTCTGCCGACTAGACATGTTATGGCGAAGTTTGCCTGTTGACGTTCGTCAACAATATTTTACGCAGAGATGGCATCTTCCACCTCTGCGAACCATCTCCGAAGGGAATCGCCCCCTTCGCCGGTAAAGGGCGGTACTCGCGCCTTTACCACTTCAACGCAATGCGTTCTAGGTGCAGTTGCGGTCCGCGCTGCCTCTGGCGCGGGCCGTTCTGGCTTTTCTAGGTGGTTCGCCTAAAGCGATTCACCACCTGTACCACTTCCTCCGGGCTCTTACTCTGGAGGAAGGTAATGATGTCGGTCCCCATAGACCGAATCATTTCCACCGTCGCGTCTTTACTACACGACGAGAAGTGAGGGAAGTGTTTATTTTTCTCTTCCAGCGTTCTTTCTCGCTCGGCAGTCGTCATGTATCGCAACATGATGCCGAGCGGCTCTTAATCTTCTCTCCGCTAGTTGACTAGAGGAACCAAACTGTTATCGTTAAGACGGACCACAAAGTGCTACCAGGTGTAACAGGACTGATCCTGTTACGGGCTTACACTGTGTTGTGCGAGGAAGCGCGCAATACAAGAGGGGTAGGATTAGTTGATGACAACTAATCACATACTAAAAGTAAATATATAAATATTCACTTGTTGTTTAGAACGCAAAATTAAGAGTGTTTATTAAATGGGTGGTTTAGAGGCTAATATTATAGTAACTAACTAATTAATATAATAATATCAAGTCTTTAACTAACTGTACTATTAGTTAACCTGCAAGATTCGGTATTTATACCGAATCGACTTTTCCTTCTTAGATTATAATAACTTATAATCTCTTATTTAAATTTCAGACAACGCGTCTGAAATTAAACTGTGATATTCTAACTTGAATATCAATTATGTAATGGCACCCCATTACAGGCACCATCATCCCAATTTACGCATGATTAAGACCAATCTTGGTCATCCTCGTGCCAATCATCAAGAGCGTAACTTACCTTGCCCAACGGATAAACAAGGTTGTTTATCCGAGCGTCATACAAAGGAATTCACACGGGTGATCCAAATAAACCTGACAATATCATCGCAAGCTGCAGGCTGCCACCTCTTCTGCCTCTCTTTCCCAAGCCGCTCCAAGTAGGAAAAAGAAGTTAAGCAGACACGAACAGCTACTGGGATCTTTGCCGATCTTCCTTCTGATCGTCTAGATCACAATCATCAATGCGAATCGACCCTAATCCAACCGATTTCATATAACATCTCATACCACCGGGTCCGGCCGCCTCGTCGCTCGTCTACAATTGTTGTTTTGAGGCACGCTGGTAATACGTTGTACGGCAGCATTAAAATTGTCTGCATCTGGGCAGGATTCGCTTGTTCAGGTTAGGTTGGCTGACCTGATTCAACGGTCGCGTCTGACCACCTACTGCTTCCATAACGTTGTTTCTGATTTGGGAGCTATCCTCAAACGTGTTATTCCTAATGAGCTGTGATTTGACGATCGGTTTGACTCCATTGGCGATGATGCGGAATCTCATTCCGATGATCCCGGTTTTGATACTCACACGATAGGTCTTCTATCTTGACTTTGTGCTCAGAATATTTATGTTGTAGTCCACTTCCAAAATTTCTTCCTCATGCGGATATACCCGCGGTCAATAATGTTTGAAGGGTTACTTCGTTCGTCGGCTTCGGAATCAATCGTCCAGCAACAGACGCAGCGGGTGCAGCCGTGATAATGCCAAAGATCGTGATACGAATTAGCTTTGAAATGGACGAACGGTAATTCGAGGACGAATATACCGTCCTCAAACTTGAAAATCTGGATGTTATTTGTGCATTCAATGAATATCCCAGCATCAAGCAAGGATCGATTCGGATATGGACGGCCAATCCTGCTCAGGGTGACTAGCACATCTTGGAGGTATACGATTTGGTTATCTGGTGAACATAAAGGCAATACATATAAAGCTGCCCGCGTGAATTTATGAAGAGAGAACTTGCTGTAGCTTGGCACGGGCGGAATCCAATAGAGGGTAAGCCTTTGGGTTCATCGACCTGCTGCACCTGATCTATCACGCTCAAGTCCTCCATTTTTTGCTTACAGTCATAATTCCAACTCTTTACGGGCAAATGCGGCGCTCAGCTACCCATCTGCAGGATATCTCTCTTCTTCTTATGACGAACCAGCAGATTCCTCGCCTTGGATACCAGAAAATTGGCGCGAGTTTATCGACCTCGGCCAAAGAAACGTGATAATCAGACAAAAAAATGCTACTTCCATGGTGGCGGTGGAAAATGATTCTGAGTAGGGCTCCGCCAACGCCCAGCACGCCCGGCACATCCTACAGCCCAGCCCGCTTGGGCTGGTTTATGGACCGATGTTCTCAGCCCACAAGGCACATGAGCTGGCCCAAAAACTGTATAAATGCGGTGGCGGATAGGTGTCTTCCAGACTTCCACAATCCGGGTCTTGGTGTCATATCATTCTAAATCTCACCATTACCACCATTTCCGAACGTTTTTCGCCCAACATGGACAGAACTTTGTCCGCGGTGTCCCAGGGGTCTTTGGAGCCTTCAGAAGCGTCAGTGCGATAGTCAGTGCGACCACTGCCGCTTCAGCCAACCCCAGATGGGTTTGGAATTATTTCATGCGATGGCCTGAGCACAAACAGGCTGTTGCAAGGTGGCGCGACGTAGCGGACAAACAACGTGCGGCAAAGCGTTTAAGTGGACAAAAGGGAATGGGACCAGCACTCTCATCCGACACGTAGAAAAACAGCATTTGATAACTGCAAGTGGTCGAGTGGAGTCGTCGCAAAGTACCCTGACGTCTGCGTGTAGTTCTACTGGTCACCCGCAGGTCAAGGCTGTAGAGCCGACCCGGGATACCTTGAAAGCTACCATGGTCAAGCTGGTTGCTCGTCGGGCTTTTTCATATCAAATTGCGGACTACACCGAGATGCGAGAAATGATGGAATTGGTGAATCCGGATGTCCGAAACATGTTTTTTGGTGCGGACACACTGCGGAGGGCCACACTCGAGACATATCGTCAAGGTATATAGAATTGGTTTTTGCATTAAACATATCGCCAAGGTATATTGAAGTGTTTTTTGCATTATGTCTTGGTTGATTTGAATTTTTAGCCAAGGAGCGCATCCTCGGCATGTTTTCGGGCTTTGACAGCCGTATCAATATCACTTGTAATGCGTGGACCTCGCTAAATTACAAGGCGATCTTTGGAGTCACGACTCATTGGATTGACTCGGATTGGAAACTCGTAGAAATGAGTATTGCGGCCATTCCCATCCAAGGCGACCACAGCGGAGTGAATATTGGAAAACACCTCCTCTCCGTCTTCCGCAATTATTCCATTTCCGACAAGATCTTTTGCATTACTGCTGACAATGCATCGTCGAATCAAACTCTCGCACAATATTGGCTACTGCGGATGATATGCGTTTCTTTGATCCTGCGCAAAATTTGCTGGGGTGTATGGCGCACATCATAAATCTGACAGCCAAAGCGGGTATCAAGAAGCTCAGTGACCCATCGCATGACATGGAATTTGCACCAACAGATGATCCTATGGACATTATCAATCTGATTAACCCGCGTGATTTCTATCCTGGTGATCGTGGGCATGACCTTTTCTGATACAAATATTCTGCTTATTCTGTTCTGCTAACATTGTTTTCTTTTTAAAGCGGGGTATGTTGTCAATAGGGTGCTTGCTCTAGCCTAGACTTTCAGAAATTCCACCCAGCGACGTGAACGTTTCGAGAAAACTATTCAAGTAGCTCAACCTGGTGTTGCCGTAAAGACAATGGTGTACGACGTTCCAACCCTCTGGAACTCTACTGCGCTCATGTTGATACGTTCACGTAAACTACGCGAGTCTATTGATCTCTACACCCGTACGGAGCCCACGGCAACGAAGTACATCATTACTTCGTACTAATGGGACTTGATTCGTCAAGGGATTAAGCTTATCGAGCCGCTAGAAGAGGCCACCCGCATGATTTCGAGCACCGTCTCCATGGTGCTTCCTGTGCAGCAGTGGTAGCTCGGGTGCGTGCGTGGCTTGGTCGGCACTTACGATGGCTCTGTTTTTGAGTCATCTGTGAGTTCATGGTTGAAAAAATAATGGTTTATGACGAAAAATGGAAAAGCAACAAGTGTACTCTAGCTCTACCATATTGGATCCGCGTCTGAAGCTCACACACTGGTTCGAGGAAGGCATTGATGCGGAGCCCATACGGCAAGCATTTCGTAATGACGCACGCAATTATTATTCTGGAGACGAGCGTGTTTCCGCTCTCACTGCCACTCAAGAAGAATCTGGCCTTCACGCAAGACTTATCAAGAAGCGGCGTTGTGACAACTTAGAAAGCGATATTCAAGATTATCTTGCGGCACAATGTGTGGATGGTAGAATTGATCCTTTATTATGGTGGAAAGGGCAGGCTTGTTCATATACGACACTGACTAAAATGGCTCGAGAATATTTGTCAGTCCCCGCAACTAGTTTTCCTAGTGAGCAGCTTTTTTCTTCAGAAAGCCGCGTCAATACTGATTTTCGCAGTTCTCTCATCACCGTTCATATGGAAGCATTGATGTGATTTCAGAACTGGGTAAAAAGTGGGTTAGTATAGATCATCCTAATAGATAGCTCATCATGCCGCGCCGGAGACATATATTTATTTAGTAACAGCGGATAGAAGGTGAAAAAATATATATAAAAATCTATTTATTGGGAAGACTTCGCGAGCGATATTGTTAAAAAGCCGACGAGCCCACACCATCCCGTCAGCCCGCCCACGGCTTGTGGGATGGGTAAATTTTTATTCATTAACTTTACACGGCTTGTGAGCTGGTCCGCGGGCCGGCCAAAACCCAGCTCAACCCGCCAGTGCGGAGCCCTAATTCTGAGTGACTAATCAATATATGGCAGAGAAACTTACTAAGGGGCGGCCGGAGAACCGCTGGAAACATAATGAAGTGAGATCGTGCCCCAAACGCGACACGGCTGCGACAAGACAGGGTAAAGTACTTTTAAAAAAGATTTCAACGGGCGTCTGACATGGCCCACAAATAATGAAAAGCTGCACGAGCTATGTCATGGGCTGAAATAATGTTGATGTGATATGATCGGTTGAAACTAGGTCTGCGCAGGCGTCAAAAACTCTTGATATTGGAACGATTATGAGAAATACTGGCCCTGGGGAGGGCTGAAACATGTGCATGCAAGTATGGGTGGATATCCGTTCGATGTCATGTATAATAACAGCTCGGAGAGATATTATGGAAGTAGCCGAGTATTAATTGCTGCTTGCTTTAGCAGAAGGAATTATGGTCCTGTGGGGTTACGACTATGTACGACTGACGAACGTAGCAACCTGATCTGATCGGGACATTCAGGATGCAGTAAAACCGTGGCCATTCTACGACAGATAATATTGACAATGATGTGATAAGATTTCAAGATATATAGTTCTCAGCTACATAACATACGTTAGTGTGGCTCATTGGATTTAGGGATAAAAAATCATTTGCCTTTTTTACCACCACACAAGTCGGAGCGCATTTTTGGTTTAGCCTAGACAAGTTCCTCTCTAAGATGATTTCATTCCCGGTCAGTATGGCTATAAGACCCCCCTCCCCACCTCAATTACTGAAGAGTCGTATACTCATTCGACTGTCTCGTGTTAAGCAAAACGATTTTACTTTTTGGAGGCGATACAAAGTTTTGGCCGCTGGTAAGGACGTGAGAACGTTTGTGGAGTTTTTGCATAACTTATGGCGGATTGGAGTACTTGGCTGATTGGACCAATTGATATTTTAACGTTCACTGTCCCCGGTATAATTTAATCACGTTTAAAAGTTACCTGCTCCCCGCTGAATAATTTCCGCCTATGAGCTAATCTAGTCTCCACTCGTTATTATCCACCCTTACCTGTCAACACAATTATAATTGTGAAGCGGTCTACAAGAAAAGCGTAACTGACCATACTCATAACTGAAGGAAATCGAGGTGAATTGTCGAGCTGCCCGCGATCAAGATGATTACCGTGGAGACCGGTCACCTGAGTATGTTGTTGACCGCTCTGGTTCTAAAGCCGACCAACGGGGTAACCCCTCCGATAGTTAGTCGTCTGAATCGCTCGTGGTTATCAGCATGAGAATCCGCGAGTCTTGAGTTAGCGATCTTACTAACCTGTCCAATATGGGTATAATGATTCGTGGGGAAGGGTTTTCGGCCCCAATGCTGAAGAAGAAAGGGAGTGACGATAAGCTCGCTTGACGCGCTGGATCTGTAGTGGTTTCAAGGGAAATCAAGCCGCTCTCTGGTTATATTTTTGTTAACAATACGTGACGGAGATTTGGATATAAAGAATATGTAAGTCACGGGTTTAGTATAATTTTCATAGACTTTAATATATCAGTATGTATCTGTTGAACGACTTTGTTCTTCACCACGACGACAATCCAATGGATTCAGAGATTTCACATCAACTACAGGGTATCTCCAAGATATGTGATTAAAACGGTAAGTTCCACTATAAGCCAAAATAAACATAATATCCACTGTTATCCACTTAAACGTAAACTCCACTGTAATCCACGTAAACGTAAAAAAATCCACAGTAGGTTGCGTAGTAGTCGTCACATGTAACACGCAGCGCAAGCGGGAGGAGTCACTAAGTCAAATAAGAGAAAAGTCCAGTCACAATCAAGAAAATGTGAAAGTGACTATATTTGATTAACATAAATAATATTCAATCACAAAATGAAAATTTGAGTGCACCTAGTTTCCGAAATTGTGCTTTAACTGAAAATTCGAGATATTCCAGCAGTATCCAATTCCTATCCCAAATCAAAGAGTCGTTGCGTCACGCTTTGCTGCATATGGGGAACAACTACACCCTCTCCTGTTCATTTCTATTATCGGAAGAGATGCGCACAGACTCACATTGGCTCGCCAATAGTCTGATGACGGTAATTAATTGGGTATATAGATGATCGCATGTAAATCACCCTTATTTGGAACACTGAATTTATTTTAAAGGTCTGCGGAGATAATATTTCTGTGGAGGTCGTGGCTATTACGTGAGGTTACCGCTCTTTTGCGGTTATTAGATTACTGTCACAGGTTAATCCAATCGATGGAAGTATCTTGATCGGTGTCCTATTCGATACTAATTATCCACCCGATGAAGAGGTTCCATCGGAGGATAATAAGTCCCGATTAGGTCAGATCTGTACTTGATCGGCTAAATCAGTTAGATCAAGATTCAATTTTGTGTGCGTTTGGTACAGATAGAAGAAAACCAACATGATCAAGTCCATCACGGTATAATTCAAGATATAGGAACACGCCGGAGGGAAATTCTGGTGTGGTGGTATGTGACCACGCTGAAGCCCATTATACGACGGTGCGATCATGCATGCGCCCATGTTGCTCACGAAAAGTTTTCTCGCCGCCATGTTGAACACACCACTTTCTAGTCTGCTATAGTTTACGTTACTATCAGCTTTACAATCACCCCTTGATCATGACGTCCATGGTTAAAACGCTCCTATGCATATTGATAATACCCTCGCCTTATACCTGTGGTTACTCCCTCGTATGAAACCGGCATTTAACGTGGTGCTGGGGGTGGTAGTGCCATGTGTTACCACCTTGACCGTGGAATGGTATCCCCGCAGCCTTTCCCTGCTTCCATTTCTTCTTGATTTAGTTTTGTGAAGATTATCAATCTCGTTTCAGCGTTTTGCAGCCTATTTGCCAGGGTTTTAACGGCATGACTTCGTGCTCAGCATATGCCTTGCCTTGTGCGGATATTCATAACCCTCTTACTCTATCCTGTTTTCTGTACAATAAACACACAAGCCACCTGACCTCACTAGCTACTTCCTGAGGTTGTTCCACCGCTCCGTCTCTGATATGGTCATGCCCTTATAACCTTATTTAATTTCAGTAGTAGCTAGATCTTGCAGCTATTTGCACTCCAACACCACCTTTTCCTGTCCGAAACATTCGTGTATTCTACAGTCTCACGACTTGGATCGAATGTTTCCCCAAGCTGCAAGTGTAGATCGCCGAACCAGTAAATGGTCATATCAGACCACTAACAGGGTATAACCGACATCAAAATGTCCTATGGGCGAGTCTACTACGAAGGCTATATCGTCAACCACATAGTGTCAAACGAGAACGCCAAAATGAGAGTCAGCCTAATCGGCAGCTGGATCAAGTCGATCGTCAGGGTATGGCTCCCTGACATAAAAAATAATGCCAGTATTTACTTATCATCATCTCTAAAACTAACATCATCTGTCTTCAGCGTGCGGCTTGTAAAATTCACAAGATACTATGTACCTTTATATTCTTTCATAAACGCATCTAATACTGCCAATGATAGCGTAGAATGTCACTACTTGTTGCTTCATCTGATTGAGTCAAGGCGGGGATCATTTTTTCTTATAACGGGCCATCCGGTTTTATTGATCAATACCATGGAAGCCGATCTGTCGGAGTTCGTACGACATTGCCGCATAGACTATGAAGTCCTTGATGAAGCGGCTCGAATAGTTCATGCTTCTAAGATCCCAATATAGCGTTTTGACAGAAAGATTTCGAGATTGGACATAAAAAATACTAAACGAATTTCCAACGGGAGCTCTTCACTTTGGTGTGGTCATTTTGAGGTTCTGCTTTCTTATACCCACACACTTGTACTGATGGCTCTGCGAGCCATCAGTAGGTTGAGTCGATTATTGATCACTCAGCACCCGAGTCAAACAAAACGACCCTTTTTTAATTGTTGATCGTCCTTTTTTATAAAATTAATTCTTGCTTTTGAAATTTTAATTGTTTTAATTGATTTTGAATAGGTCCATTAGTATGAGGTGGATGAGAGAACTATGTTGAAGGGTTCTATTATTTTCTTTAGAAATTAGCAACTAACAATTAGCGTTGCGTCGTGGAGGTCGTGTAGATTTACCTGGGGTAAAGTATCATAATCTTATATAATTATTTAACGGGAATTTACAAATAAGGTAGTGATTTTGAAAATAATTATAGATAGGGGAGTGATTCAAAAATATTTACAAATAAGGGAGTGATGTCACTGCAAATTGGGGGCCAGCGTATAGTGATCCCCCATTTTACGTAAACTGACCCCCTCCCCCGGTGCATAGCCATGATATTTTATAAAAAATTCAACACGGTTACAGTAACCGTCACGTCTGCGATGAGACATCAAGCTTAATTTGAAGCGGTAAGAGGCGTACTATTTATCGATGAGCATTGCAGAAACGTAGTCTGCATGGCGTCGAAGTGATGAAGTTAAGAAACTTGTTTTACACAACTGAAACAATTCATGACGGTGTGTATACAGATCGCATCAAAAAGAACGACCTGCGATCAAACCACTCGAGATTGGCCTTAGAAACGTGTAGACACGCTCTTCCTAGCTTTATGGACAACCTGTTTTTATACGGAAGGGTCTTAATTTAAATTCCCTTTAGTTAAAAAGTATTTTAACTTTTATGGGTCTTTGCATTTTTTTTGAATTTTAAAAACTTTTATTACAAAATAAAAGATTTTATTACTTTAAATAAAGTCTTATGTACACTGTAAAGAGGTGGAGTCTTTGGAATTGATTACTTAGCTTTTCATGTTGCTGACATCGATTGTGTTGGACTTGTCCTTCTTCGTGCGCCGAACATTGACCGAGAACCTATTCTCCATGTAACAGGACTGATCCTGTTACAGGCTTACACTGTAATTGCGAGGAAGCGCGCAATACAATTAGGGCAGGATTAGTTGATAACAACTAATCCTATACTAAAAAGTAAATATTTACTTGGGTGGTTTAGAGGCTAATAGTATAGTAGCTACCTAATTAATATAATAATATCAAATATTCAACTAACTGTACTATTAAGAAAAAACAATATTTTTTCTTTTTTAGAAAAAAATATTGTTTTTTGTTCTACCACATTTAAGACAAATAAAAAAATTTCAAAAACTAAAAATATTTTAAATTTTCAAATTTCAAATATTTTATATTTTTTTGAATTACAAACGGAATTTTCTAAGCTTAAAAATATACCTGGTTAACCTGCAAGATTCGGTATTTATACCGAATCGACTTTTCCTTTGTAGATTATAATAACTTATAATCTCTTATTTAAATTTCAGACAACGCGTCTGAAATTAAACTGTGATATTCTAACTTGAATATCAATTATGTAATGGCACCCCATTACATCACCCCCCCCCTTAAGGTGGTTTGCCAATAATAATTCTTATTTTGGCCAATCATGGGTGGCACTTGTTGGTCGTTCTCATTTACCAACTGATTGCCCATCGAATCGATGGTCAAGGCACGCGGCGGCGCTCTAAAGAGCGCTGCTGAAAACATTGATGGAGATTCTTCCTCCGCCTCAGCACTAGGTGCTGAGGTGTTGAGTGACAACGGTGACGCTGCATTAGCATCGTCAACTACGCAAAGGTCGGAAGACGTACCGTCTTAGACCACAGATGCTGCTAAGGCGGCATCTGGCAAGAAACAGGTAGATGTTGCTAATGCAACATCTCGCACGATGGCAACTTCCGAATGGCGTGTTGCCAAGAGGGCCATGTTCGGGAGTTCTGACTCCGAACAAAGTGATGGGGATACAGCTGTCCCTACTAAAGGATCTAGCGAGTCGAAACTCGCTAGGTGCTCATCTCCTAACAGCGATGACGACTCTGGTGTCGCTTTCTGCTATGAAAGCGAATGATCATCACAGGTGGTTGCGGGAACGCAGATCCCCACCTGGACCAAGTACTTCTCCACGTCGGGGTGATTTAACCCCGGCGCGTTGTGTTGAAGCAGGCGCTGCTCCGCCTGCTAAAAGAGCTCGAACAGAAGTGGCGCCTGCCGCTTCTGAAGCGTATCATCGTGCGGAACCACATGTTCAGTACAAAGTGGGTTTTTGGACCCCTGGAAGGGCTATTGCTCCCAACAGTGGCGGTCACCGTAAGCGGGACTGCCAATATGCGTTGTTCGATATCAACGTGCTTGATGACTTCGAAGACATCCAGTCACGTCGATTCGATCGAAGTACAGACGATAGACGTCTGTACTTTATTGACCTCTTTTTCCAGGTTCGATATTATTCGAGCCGGAAAGGGTCAAGGAGGAACAGGGACGATAAAGACGCCCTGAATCAAAGTTGGAACGCTTTTGTTGACAACTACAACAAAAGCCCAGATGATTACGTAAATAAAGTTCACGTAATGCGCGAGCGCTTTTTAAAGCACTCGTGAACAGGCAAAATGGAATACATCCATTTTGCTTGCACTCAAAGAAGGGTTGAATTGTGGTGTCCCTTCTCACCTCGTTTTCCCGCGGTGTCCGCAGGGCTCTCCTCGTCTGTCAGAGGGGGAGTTGCGGGGGTACGGTGGTTTTTCCGTACCCGCCGAAATTCAGGGCTTAATCGATGCCCTAAATGCATCAACACCTAGTGTTGATGCTACTTCGCATTATGAGTTTGAGACTTCTTCTCAAACTCAGTTAAAAGGTCTGGGGCGTCGGCCCTCAGAACCTCAATCGGTTCTCAAGAGTCGAACTCTTGTGGATATCCCAGCCAGCGTACCAAGTACTCGGTACGCTCCCCCTTCTTCGAAGGCACCGAGCGCTTCGAGATCAAGCGCTCGAGGATATATCGCTTGTTCCCCTGATTATCAATCAGGGGCGGTGGAGGTTGAGAATTCCCTCGCCGTTGTTGTTGCGGAGCATGGTTCTTTGCTCCGCAAGCTCGAGGAGGGTTATTCCTCCTTGAGCAGCGATATGTCTCACTGTGTGAATACATATCGGTCTCTCCGCGAAGATTTCCGCGACATCCTCGGGGCGCACACTGCCCTCCAGCAGAAGAATGATATTCTGTACATTGAGCTTTCCCGCTATAAGGTAGAGCTCGATCGGCGCACGGCTGATATTGAGTAGTCGAAGGTGGAGGTAACGACTCTCCTCTCTGCTCACCAACGGCTGGAAGCCGATTACAAGTCTATCTTGGGAGACTTGGAGAAGCACGGTATCTTCCGTGGTTCTGCGTCTCGTCATAAGACGAAGACGAGTGATACGGTTTGAGCCGCCCAACATAGAATGTTGGGTGAAGCCGCATTGCTGTGGTAATGTCTAAGGTATAGGCATTCCCCCGAATCTCTTGGACCTTGAAAGGTCCAATGTACTTAGGAAGCAACTTCCGTGTAGGGAAGTTGCTTATTGCATGTGTAGGCAAATTAGTAGTACTTAATAATACTAATGCACCTTTAAGAAAGGAGTTTTTGTTCTTCCTTCCTTGTTTATCTGCATTTTGCTTCTACTTGTCAAAAGCAGAGGCAAGTGCATCTTTTACATAGCGTATTACAGCTTGGCGCTGTAATACGAATTCATCTACTGCTTTATCAGCAGTAGGTGCATTGTCCTCGTTGTCTGTAGCCATTGCTGCAGACACATATTCATCATATGCAGCTTCAGTTTCAATTGAAGCTGCTTCCGCTTCTACTGTATTTTCAGTAGAAGGGCCATCGTTTTGTTCATAAGTTGCAGTTGCAACTTGCGCATTGACTCGCTCAAAATTTGAGCGGGTCCCTCCCCCACTTAGATTTGGCGTACCGCCAAGTAAATCTGGGGTTTGTGGATGACTTAAGCATTCACGTAGAACGGTGTATTCTTAGTTGAAACATGCACCGAGTTGTTAATCGCAAATTCAGTGAGTGACAGGTAGTCACTCCACTGTTCAAAGGCATGTGCGTATGATCGCAACATGTCTCCGAGAACGCGGTTAACCCTTTCCGTCTGCCCATCCGTTTCCGGATGGTCCGCAGTTGACATCTTCAACTGGGTTCCCAACAATAAGAACGTTTCTTGCCAGAAACTTCCTGTAAATCTCGGATCTCGATCCGAGACAATGTCTTCCGGCATTCCGTGCAAACGGAATACCGTATCAACGAATATCCGCGCTGTTTGAGCGGCAGTTACGTTCGCTGATACTGCAGTAAGATGTACCATCTTACTGAAACGGTCTACAAAGACCACTATTCCGGACTTCCGACTATTGTCGGGTGGAAGACCGAATACGAAGTCCATTGAAATGGACTTCCAACACTCTGTCAGAACCGGAAGAGATTGCAGCGGAGCCTGTGCAGACTGCGCAGGCTTAACGCGCTGGCAAATCTCGCAAGCGCGTACGTATTTTTCCGTACCCACTTGTACTGGTTTCGCCAGTAAAAGTCACGTGCGAGAGAAGCGTATGTCTTCTCTCGACCTTGATGCCCCCAAATTGGTGCATCATGATACTCAAACATAATTTGATGTTTGAGATCATCGTCGTTTGGAACGACGATGCGACTTTCATCTTTTTGGTCTGTGCTGTAAAGCAGCAGACCATCGTGCAGTCGATATCGATGCACGCAAGCGCGGAGGAACTCTGGGAGTTCGTCGCGTTTCTCACTTGATTGATTACGTAAGTAATCAATCAACAGACGTGTCTCCTCGTCTGTTTTGTACGCCTCGCGTATTTGTCGTATAACTGACGACGACAAAGCAGTGCAACAGATCGCGTTTGCACTGGCACCTTCGGTTACGGACGGTTTCGTCTCGTAATCGGGCCTTCGTGATAGCGCATCCGCTATCACGTTCAACTTTCCGGGTTTGTATTCAACCGTAAAGTTGTACTCAGTAATGAATAACAGCCATCGAGCCATTCTTTGAGAAATGTGTGGTGAATTCACTGCCGTGCGTAGCGACGCATGGTCCATGTAAACCACAAACGGTCTATCTCCCAATAGATAGATCCGAAACTTGGCCAGTGCGTACTTCATGGCAAGGAGTTCCTTGTCATGCACTGGATAGTTGCGCTCGGCTGGGCGCAACTGACGCGATTGATAGCAGATTACGCGATCACGATCATCGTGATCACGCTGCATCAAAGCACAGCCGATAGCGAAATAGCTCGCGTCGCAAACGACGTGGAACGGACGCTCGTTATCGTCTATAGCCAATACAGGCGCTTCAGTCAAGCTTTGCTTGAATGCATCAAAAGCATCTTGGAATTGAGTATCCCAATGCCATTCGACATCTTTCTTAAGTAATTGAGAAAGAGGTCGTATTAACCCAGCATAGTTGCACGAATACTTGTGCAAATATGTTGCCAACCCAAGGAACTTTCGAAGTTCCTTAACGTTGTTTGGTGTAGGCCATTCAACGATCACCCTGATCTTTTCTGGATCAGGACGCACCCCGTTCTTGCCCACAAACCATCCAAGAACGGGTATATCAGGTGCACCAAAGGTGCACTTCTTCAGATTTGCATAGAGATTATGCTTACGCATAATCTCTAACACTCGACGTAGATGCTCCCTATGGACATCTACATCGCTTTTATCGTGTTCACCCTTACTATGGATGAACATGTCATCGAAATAACTCGGTGCGAATTCTCGCACCGGGCGTAATAGATGCGTTACGCATCTGTTAAACGTAGCAGGGGCATTTCGAAGCCCCTGCGGCATAACAAGCCACTCCCAAAGCATGCCGCTTGGGGTGCTTACCGCCGTGAGAGGGATATCCTTCTCACGCATTAGTATTTGATAAAATCCATCTCTTAGATCGAGAGCACTAAAGATGGTGCTCCCGCATATGCCATCTATGATGACATCCTTCCGCGGTGTCTGTGCCGGTACCGTCGCTGCGTTCAGCTTGTTGTAAGCGTGAACGATTCTCCACCCACCTGTGGACTTCTTCACACAAAAAGTGGTGGTAGAGTGCGGTGAGATAGACTCCCGCACTTGGCCTGCTTTACGACGAGCTTCGAAAAACTCGTCGATCGCTTTTACTTGATCACGGGGCAACAGCCATTGCCGCGTAACACAATACTTCGTGCCTGGAACGAGGTCAATCTCATGACGAGTTCCCTTATACTTAGGGAGCTCGCTAGGTACTTCTTCTGGGAATACGTCAGCGTATTCTCGAAGTACCTCATAAAATGGGTAGTTCGCTTTAAGCGACTCCTAGCTCTGCGCTTCAAAGCGCTGAACTTTGGTTTGATCATTGGGAACCTCTTTCCCAATGTTTTCCACTTGTAACGTGGATATTCGTTCACGAATATCCACTACATCATCTGTTGCAACGATGATACAGATCTGTTCGATCTGACCATCGTGCAAGTTTCTCATAAACTTCTTCCAGCTTAGCGCTGGAAGAGCCGTTACCTCCGAAACTTCTTTCGGAGGGTGTTCCATCAACACAGACTGGGTAGCTAATCCGGTATCCGTTTGAGTCAAGACGTTGATCGTCTCGACGGAACTGCCCATGAAATCAGACGCACTCGTCTGATTGACAGCTACACGGTGATTAAGATTCACCGTGTGCGAATACTCATCATCATGGTGGCCACTGCCTACCATGGAATTTTGGCGATCAGATGTGCTCGTCTGATCGGCCGCCTGTTCTGCGACACGGTAGTCTTTATCACCCGTGTGCATGGCTAACGCAACGTGGTGGGCACTGGCCACCATGGAGTTGTGCTCACGATTGCACTTGATCGTGAGTTCACTCTCATCAACACGGAATTCTTTCATCGTGTTGGAACCTTCGGTCGCACAGTGGGTGTTTCCCACTGTGGATATCACTTCATTCTCACGGTGGTCTTTATCACCCGTGGAATGTTTCTCTCCAACACGCAACGACTCTTCCGTTGCGTGTGGTAGTCCCTCTGGACTCTCACCAGCGGAGGTACCTTCCGCTGATCGTGTCAGAACAGACCTGGTGGTGCTATCGCTATCCACCAGATTTTCTGACGCTGCGGTTGTATCCTCTGATACAGCCGGATTACACACAGGGTGATCAGATCCTGTGCATCCGCCGCAGTCGATCGATATGTTAACCCAGTCGATCGAAGGTTTAAACTTGTACATCCATGGGATTCCAAGTATCACATCGAACTTGTCATCTAAATCGAGGACGATGAATTCATCCTCGAATGACAGTTCATTCAACTCGAAGCGTGTTTTAATCACACGCTTTGGAATAGTCACGGTTGCACCTGTTGCTAACCGGACTGACAACATACTTCGTGGGGTTTCTATCTCCACGAAGCTCAACAGCGTTAGACTCTGAGTTCTAACGAAATTGTTTGACGCTCCTGTGTCAAACAAAGCTCGCATGGGGACATCGCTCCCGTGCGGCTTAACCTCCAGGGTGATAAGAGGCTTACCATCACCCTGCACCTTTTTACAGGACATAGTCCCGTCTGGGGCTATTACCCTCACATTCCCTATTTCGGCATGTGGGATAACATTCCCAGTAGGGCGCCCAGCCCCTACTGGCGATTCTCGTTTTTTGCACCAACAGGGTGATGTCCCTGTTGGTGTCGCCGTGCAGCGGACGGTTCCGTCCACTGGCTGCGTGGCATCGGACGCGGTGCCATACACTCATGGGCAAAATGACCCATTTTCTCGCATCGATTGCAGCGAATATTCTTCTTAAATTTCGGTTGCTTCGTGTTCGAAGCAACCGCAACCGATAGGGCGATCGGCTCTGGACCTCCACCGCCCATGCTCTGGCGCGGGTGGCCGTTTCCTGAGACGAAGTGTGAGCTTCGTCTGCCTGACTGCTGATTGTTGACATGCCGTTGCGGCATGTCAAAAGCGAAGGGATGTTGAGCCCTTCGGCTGTACCCAGCATGCGATGGCGCTGATCGCATGCTGAACTCTTCACGGATGCTCATGTCAATGGCATCCATTAGAGTCTCTGGGGGGTGCCGGTAGAGACTCTGTTAGACGGGACCATCATTGAGTCCCTTCATGAAGCCAGTGACCTGCATAGCAGGGGACACCGGCTCATACACAATATTTGACAGAAAATATTGCGTCTTCTGAGCGTAAGTTTGAAGGTCAAGCTTACCTTGCCGGAGTTCCATGAACTCCTGCCGACTACTTAGCTCCATTTCTGGAGCTTCAAAGTTGAGCTTTAGCTCAGCTTTAAATTCCTTATAAGTAAAGAACGCAGAGTCATCAGTGGCTCTGCGACTCATCGCCCATGCCCTGGCTCTGCCGACTAGACATGTTATGGCGAAGTTTGCCTGTTGACGTTCGTCAACAATATTTTACGCAGAGATGGCATCTTCCACCTCTGCGAACCATCTCCGAAGGGAATCGCCCCCTTCGCCGGTAAAGGGCGGTACTCGCGCCTTTACCACTTCAACGCAATGCGTTCTAGGTGCAGTTGCGGTCCGCGCTGCCTCTGGCGCGGGCCGTTCTGGCTTTTCTAGGTGGTTCGCCTAAAGCGATTCACCACCTGTACCACTTCCTCCGGGCTCTTACTCTGGAGGAAGGTAATGATGTCGGTCCCCATAGACCGAATCATTTCCACCGTCGCGTCTTTACTACACGACGAGAAGTGAGGGAAGTGTTTATTTTTCTCTTCCAGCGTTCTTTCTCGCTCGGCAGTCGTCATGTATCGCAACATGATGCCGAGCGGCTCTTAATCTTCTCTCCGCTAGTTGACTAGAGGAACCAAACTGTTATCGTTAAGACGGACCACAAAGTGCTACCAGGTGTAACAGGACTGATCCTGTTACGGGCTTACACTGTGTTGTGCGAGGAAGCGCGCAATACAAGAGGGGTAGGATTAGTTGATGACAACTAATCACATACTAAAAGTAAATATATAAATATTCACTTGTTGTTTAGAACGCAAAATTAAGAGTGTTTATTAAATGGGTGGTTTAGAGGCTAATATTATAGTAACTAACTAATTAATATAATAATATCAAGTCTTTAACTAACTGTACTATTAGTTAACCTGCAAGATTCGGTATTTATACCGAATCGACTTTTCCTTCTTAGATTATAATAACTTATAATCTCTTATTTAAATTTCAGACAACGCGTCTGAAATTAAACTGTGATATTCTAACTTGAATATCAATTATGTAATGGCACCCCATTACAGGCACCATCATCCCAATTTACGCATGATTAAGACCAATCTTGGTCATCCTCGTGCCAATCATCAAGAGCGTAACTTACCTTGCCCAACGGATAAACAAGGTTGTTTATCCGAGCGTCATACAAAGGAATTCACACGGGTGATCCAAATAAACCTGACAATATCATCGCAAGCTGCAGGCTGCCACCTCTTCTGCCTCTCTTTCCCAAGCCGCTCCAAGTAGGAAAAAGAAGTTAAGCAGACACGAACAGCTACTGGGATCTTTGCCGATCTTCCTTCTGATCGTCTAGATCACAATCATCAATGCGAATCGACCCTAATCCAACCGATTTCATATAACATCTCATACCACCGGGTCCGGCCGCCTCGTCGCTCGTCTACAATTGTTGTTTTGAGGCACGCTGGTAATACGTTGTACGGCAGCATTAAAATTGTCTGCATCTGGGCAGGATTCGCTTGTTCAGGTTAGGTTGGCTGACCTGATTCAACGGTCGCGTCTGACCACCTACTGCTTCCATAACGTTGTTTCTGATTTGGGAGCTATCCTCAAACGTGTTATTCCTAATGAGCTGTGATTTGACGATCGGTTTGACTCCATTGGCGATGATGCGGAATCTCATTCCGATGATCCCGGTTTTGATACTCACACGATAGGTCTTCTATCTTGACTTTGTGCTCAGAATATTTATGTTGTAGTCCACTTCCAAAATTTCTTCCTCATGCGGATATACCCGCGGTCAATAATGTTTGAAGGGTTACTTCGTTCGTCGGCTTCGGAATCAATCGTCCAGCAACAGACGCAGCGGGTGCAGCCGTGATAATGCCAAAGATCGTGATACGAATTAGCTTTGAAATGGACGAACGGTAATTCGAGGACGAATATACCGTCCTCAAACTTGAAAATCTGGATGTTATTTGTGCATTCAATGAATATCCCAGCATCAAGCAAGGATCGATTCGGATATGGACGGCCAATCCTGCTCAGGGTGACTAGCACATCTTGGAGGTATACGATTTGGTTATCTGGTGAACATAAAGGCAATACATATAAAGCTGCCCGCGTGAATTTATGAAGAGAGAACTTGCTGTAGCTTGGCACGGGCGGAATCCAATAGAGGGTAAGCCTTTGGGTTCATCGACCTGCTGCACCTGATCTATCACGCTCAAGTCCTCCATTTTTTGCTTACAGTCATAATTCCAACTCTTTACGGGCAAATGCGGCGCTCAGCTACCCATCTGCAGGATATCTCTCTTCTTCTTATGACGAACCAGCAGATTCCTCGCCTTGGATACCAGAAAATTGGCGCGAGTTTATCGACCTCGGCCAAAGAAACGTGATAATCAGACAAAAAAATGCTACTTCCATGGTGGCGGTGGAAAATGATTCTGAGTAGGGCTCCGCCAACGCCCAGCACGCCCGGCACATCCTACAGCCCAGCCCGCTTGGGCTGGTTTATGGACCGATGTTCTCAGCCCACAAGGCACATGAGCTGGCCCAAAAACTGTATAAATGCGGTGGCGGATAGGTGTCTTCCAGACTTCCACAATCCGGGTCTTGGTGTCATATCATTCTAAATCTCACCATTACCACCATTTCCGAACGTTTTTCGCCCAACATGGACAGAACTTTGTCCGCGGTGTCCCAGGGGTCTTTGGAGCCTTCAGAAGCGTCAGTGCGATAGTCAGTGCGACCACTGCCGCTTCAGCCAACCCCAGATGGGTTTGGAATTATTTCATGCGATGGCCTGAGCACAAACAGGCTGTTGCAAGGTGGCGCGACGTAGCGGACAAACAACGTGCGGCAAAGCGTTTAAGTGGACAAAAGGGAATGGGACCAGCACTCTCATCCGACACGTAGAAAAACAGCATTTGATAACTGCAAGTGGTCGAGTGGAGTCGTCGCAAAGTACCCTGACGTCTGCGTGTAGTTCTACTGGTCACCCGCAGGTCAAGGCTGTAGAGCCGACCCGGGATACCTTGAAAGCTACCATGGTCAAGCTGGTTGCTCGTCGGGCTTTTTCATATCAAATTGCGGACTACACCGAGATGCGAGAAATGATGGAATTGGTGAATCCGGATGTCCGAAACATGTTTTTTGGTGCGGACACACTGCGGAGGGCCACACTCGAGACATATCGTCAAGGTATATAGAATTGGTTTTTGCATTAAACATATCGCCAAGGTATATTGAAGTGTTTTTTGCATTATGTCTTGGTTGATTTGAATTTTTAGCCAAGGAGCGCATCCTCGGCATGTTTTCGGGCTTTGACAGCCGTATCAATATCACTTGTAATGCGTGGACCTCGCTAAATTACAAGGCGATCTTTGGAGTCACGACTCATTGGATTGACTCGGATTGGAAACTCGTAGAAATGAGTATTGCGGCCATTCCCATCCAAGGCGACCACAGCGGAGTGAATATTGGAAAACACCTCCTCTCCGTCTTCCGCAATTATTCCATTTCCGACAAGATCTTTTGCATTACTGCTGACAATGCATCGTCGAATCAAACTCTCGCACAATATTGGCTACTGCGGATGATATGCGTTTCTTTGATCCTGCGCAAAATTTGCTGGGGTGTATGGCGCACATCATAAATCTGACAGCCAAAGCGGGTATCAAGAAGCTCAGTGACCCATCGCATGACATGGAATTTGCACCAACAGATGATCCTATGGACATTATCAATCTGATTAACCCGCGTGATTTCTATCCTGGTGATCGTGGGCATGACCTTTTCTGATACAAATATTCTGCTTATTCTGTTCTGCTAACATTGTTTTCTTTTTAAAGCGGGGTATGTTGTCAATAGGGTGCTTGCTCTAGCCTAGACTTTCAGAAATTCCACCCAGCGACGTGAACGTTTCGAGAAAACTATTCAAGTAGCTCAACCTGGTGTTGCCGTAAAGACAATGGTGTACGACGTTCCAACCCTCTGGAACTCTACTGCGCTCATGTTGATACGTTCACGTAAACTACGCGAGTCTATTGATCTCTACACCCGTACGGAGCCCACGGCAACGAAGTACATCATTACTTCGTACTAATGGGACTTGATTCGTCAAGGGATTAAGCTTATCGAGCCGCTAGAAGAGGCCACCCGCATGATTTCGAGCACCGTCTCCATGGTGCTTCCTGTGCAGCAGTGGTAGCTCGGGTGCGTGCGTGGCTTGGTCGGCACTTACGATGGCTCTGTTTTTGAGTCATCTGTGAGTTCATGGTTGAAAAAATAATGGTTTATGACGAAAAATGGAAAAGCAACAAGTGTACTCTAGCTCTACCATATTGGATCCGCGTCTGAAGCTCACACACTGGTTCGAGGAAGGCATTGATGCGGAGCCCATACGGCAAGCATTTCGTAATGACGCACGCAATTATTATTCTGGAGACGAGCGTGTTTCCGCTCTCACTGCCACTCAAGAAGAATCTGGCCTTCACGCAAGACTTATCAAGAAGCGGCGTTGTGACAACTTAGAAAGCGATATTCAAGATTATCTTGCGGCACAATGTGTGGATGGTAGAATTGATCCTTTATTATGGTGGAAAGGGCAGGCTTGTTCATATACGACACTGACTAAAATGGCTCGAGAATATTTGTCAGTCCCCGCAACTAGTTTTCCTAGTGAGCAGCTTTTTTCTTCAGAAAGCCGCGTCAATACTGATTTTCGCAGTTCTCTCATCACCGTTCATATGGAAGCATTGATGTGATTTCAGAACTGGGTAAAAAGTGGGTTAGTATAGATCATCCTAATAGATAGCTCATCATGCCGCGCCGGAGACATATATTTATTTAGTAACAGCGGATAGAAGGTGAAAAAATATATATAAAAATCTATTTATTGGGAAGACTTCGCGAGCGATATTGTTAAAAAGCCGACGAGCCCACACCATCCCGTCAGCCCGCCCACGGCTTGTGGGATGGGTAAATTTTTATTCATTAACTTTACACGGCTTGTGAGCTGGTCCGCGGGCCGGCCAAAACCCAGCTCAACCCGCCAGTGCGGAGCCCTAATTCTGAGTGACTAATCAATATATGGCAGAGAAACTTACTAAGGGGCGGCCGGAGAACCGCTGGAAACATAATGAAGTGAGATCGTGCCCCAAACGCGACACGGCTGCGACAAGACAGGGTAAAGTACTTTTAAAAAAGATTTCAACGGGCGTCTGACATGGCCCACAAATAATGAAAAGCTGCACGAGCTATGTCATGGGCTGAAATAATGTTGATGTGATATGATCGGTTGAAACTAGGTCTGCGCAGGCGTCAAAAACTCTTGATATTGGAACGATTATGAGAAATACTGGCCCTGGGGAGGGCTGAAACATGTGCATGCAAGTATGGGTGGATATCCGTTCGATGTCATGTATAATAACAGCTCGGAGAGATATTATGGAAGTAGCCGAGTATTAATTGCTGCTTGCTTTAGCAGAAGGAATTATGGTCCTGTGGGGTTACGACTATGTACGACTGACGAACGTAGCAACCTGATCTGATCGGGACATTCAGGATGCAGTAAAACCGTGGCCATTCTACGACAGATAATATTGACAATGATGTGATAAGATTTCAAGATATATAGTTCTCAGCTACATAACATACGTTAGTGTGGCTCATTGGATTTAGGGATAAAAAATCATTTGCCTTTTTT
>JAPDHQ010003562.1:0-17258 GCA_026184515.1 Peronosclerospora sorghi | reverse complement strand
AAGCAGTAGATGAATTCGTATTACAGCGCCAAGCTGTAATACGCTATGTAAAAGATGCACTTGCCTCTGCTTTTGATAAGCAGAAGCAAAATGCAGATAAACAAGGAAGGAAGAACAAGAACTCCTTTCTTAAAGGTGAATTAGTATTACTAAGTACTACTAGTTTGCCTACACATGCAATAAGCAACTTCCCTACACGGAAGTTGCTTCCTAAGTACATTGGACCTTCAAGGTCAAGAGATTCGGGGGAATGCCTATACCTTAGATGTAACAGGACTGATCCTGTTACTGGCTTACACTGTATTTGTGCGAGGAAGCGCGCAATACAATTAGGGTAGGATTAGTTGGTAACAACTAATCCTATAATTAAAGTAAATATATTAATATTCACTTGTTATCTAGAACGCAAAATTAAGAGTGTTTATTTAATGGGTGGTTTAGAGGCTAATAGTATAGTAACTAACTAATTAATATAATAATATCAAGTCTTTAACTAACTGTACTATTAGTTAACCTGCAAGATTCGGTATTTATACCGAATCGACTTTTCCTTCTTAGATTATAATAACTTATAATCTCTTATTTAAATTTCAAACAACGCGTCTGAAATTAAACTGTGATATTCTAACTTGAATATCTATTATGTAATGGCACCCCATTACATCACCCCCCACTTAAGGTGGTTTGCCAATAATAACTCTTATTTTGGCCAATCATGGGTGGCACTTGTTGGTCAGAATTTCTCATTCACCAACTGATTGACCATCGACTCGATGGTCAAAGCACACGGCGTCGGCTCTCTAAAGAGCGCTGCTGAAAACAATGAAGGAGCTTCTTCCTCCGCCTCAGCACTAGGTGCTGAGGTGTTGAGTGACAACAGTGACGCTGCATTGGCAGCGTCAACTACGCATAGGTCGGAAGACGTACCTTCTTCGACCACAGATACTCCTAAGGCGGCATCTGACAAGAAACAGGGAGATGTTGCTAATGCAACATCTCGCACGATGGCAACTTCCGAATGGCGTGTTGCCAAGAGGGCCCTGTTCGGGAGTTCTGACTCCGAACAAAGTGATGGGGATACAGATGTCCCCACTAAAGGATCTAGCGATTCAAAACTCGCTAGGTGCTCATCGCCTAACAGCGATGACGACTCTGGTGTCGCTGTCAGCTATGACAGCGACAATCATTATCACAGGTGGTTGCGGGAACGCAGAGCCCCACCTGGACCAAGTACTTCTCCACGTCGGGGTGATTTAACCCCGGCGCGTGGTGTTGAAGCAGGCGGTGATCCGCCTGCTAAAAGGGCTCGAACAGAAGCGGCGGCTGCCGCTTCTAAAGCGTATCATCGTACGGAACCACATGTTCCGTACAAAGTGGGGTTTTGGACCCCTGGCTGGGATATTGCCCCCAACAGTGGCGGTCACCGTAAACGGGACTGCCAGTATGCGTTATTCGATATCAACGTGCTGGATGACTGCGAAGACATCCAGTCACGTCGATTCGATCGAAGTACAGACGATAGACGTCTGTACTTTATTGACCTCTTTTTCCAGGTTCGATATTATTCGAGCCGGAAAGGGTCAAGGAAGAACAGGGACGATAAAGACGCCCTGACTCAGAGTTGGAATGCTTTTGTTGACAACTACAACAAAAGCCCAGATGATTACGTGAATAAAGTTCACGTAATGCGCGAGCGCTTTTTAAAGCACTCACGAACAGGCAAAATGGAATACATCAATTTTGCTTGCATCAAAGAAGGGTTAAAGTGTGTTGTCCCTTCTCACCTCGTTTGCCCGCGGTGTACACACGGCGCTCCTCGTCTGTCAGAGAAGGAGTTGCGGGGGTACGGTGGCTTTTCCGTACCCGCCGAAACTTAGGGTTTAATTGATACCCTGAATGCATCAACACCTACTGTTGATGCTACTTCGCATTATGAGTTTGAGACTTCTTCTCAAACTCAGTCAAAAGGTCTGGGGCGTCGGCCCTCAGAACCTCAATCGGTTCCCAACGAGTCGAACTCTTGGGGATATCCCAGCCAGCGTACCAAGTACTCGGTACGCTGCCCCTTCTTCAAAGGCACCGAGCGCTTCGAGATCAAGCGCTCGAGGATATATCGCTTATTCCCCTGATTATCAATCAGGAGCGGCGGAGGTTGAGAATTCCCTCGCCGTTGTTGTTGCGGATCATGGTTCTTCGCTCCTCAAGCTCGAGGAGGGTTATTCCTCCTTGAGCAGCGATATGTCTCACTGTGTGAAGACATATCGGTCTCTTCGCGAGGATGTCCGCGACATCCTCGGAGCGCACACTGCCCTCCAGCAGAAGAATGATCTTCTGTACATTGAGCTTTCTAGCTATAAGAGAGAGCTCGATCGGCGCACGGCTGATCTAGAGCAGTCGAAGGCGGAGGTAACGACTCTCTGCTCTGCTCACCAACGGCGGGAGGCCGATTACAAGTCTTTCTAGGAAGACTTGGAGAAGCACGGCATCTTCCGTGGTTCTTCGTCTCGTCGTAAGACGAAGACGAGTGATACGGCTTGAGCCGCCCAACATAGAATGTTGGGTGAAGCCGAATTGCTGTGGGAATGTCTAAGGTATAGGCATTCCCCCGAATCTCTTGGACCTTGAAGGGTCCAATGTACTTAGGAAGCAACTTCCGTGTAGGGAAGTTGCTTATTGCATGTGTAGGCAAATTAGTAGTACTTAGTAATACTAATTCACCTTTATGAAAGGAATTTTTGTTCTTCCTTCCTTGTTTGGCTGCATTTTGCTTCTGCTTATCAAAAGCAGAGGCAAGTGCATCCTTTACATAGCGTATTACATCTTGTCGCTGTAATACGAATTCATCTACTGCTTTATCAGCAGTAGGTGTATTGTCCTCGTTGTCTGCAGCCATTGCTGCAGACACGTATTCATCGTAAGCAGCTTCAGTTTTAATTGAAGCTGCTTCCGCTTCTACTGTATTTTCAGTAGAAGGGCCATTGTTTTGTTCACAAGTTGCAGTCGCAACTTGCGCATTGACTCGCTCCAAATTTGAGCGGGTCCCTCCCCCACTTAGATTTGGCGTACCGCCAAGTAAAGCTGGGGTTTGTGGATGCCTTAAGGCATTCACGTAGAACGGTGTATGCTTAGCTGAAGCATGCACCGAATTGTTAATCGCGAATTCAGTGAGTGACAGGTAGTCACTCCACTGTTCAAAGGCATGTGCGTATGATCGCAAAATGTCTCCGAGAACGCGGTTAACCCGTTCCGTCTTCCCATCCGTTTACGGATGGTCCGCAGTTGACATCTTCAACTGGTTTCCCAACAATGAGAACGTTTCTTGCCAGAAACGTCCTGTAAATCTCGGATCTCGATCCGCGACGATGTCTTCCGGCATTCCGTGCAAACGGAATACCGTATCAGCGAATATCCGCGCTGTTTGAGCGGCGGTTACGTTCGCTGATACTGCAGTAAGATGTACCATCTTACTGAAACGGTCTACAAAGACCACTATTCCAGTATTCCGACTATTGTCAGGTGGAAGACCGAATACGAAGTCCATTGAAATGGACTTCCAACACTCTGTCGGAACCGGCAGAGATTGCAGCGGAGCCTGTGCAGACTGCGCAGGCTTAACGCGCTGGCAAATCTCGCAAGCGCGTACGTATTTTTGTACCCACTTGTACTGGTTTCGCCAGTAAAAGTCACGTGCGAGAGAAGCGTATGTCTTCTCTCGACCTTGATGCCCCGAAATCGGTGCATCATGATACTCAAACATAATTTGATGTTTGAGATCATCGTCGTTTGGAACGACGATGCGACTTTCATCTCTTTGATCTGTGCTGTAAAGCAGCAGACCATCGTGCAGTCGATATCGATGCACGCAAGCGCGGAGGAACTCTGGGAGTTCGTCGCGCTTCTCACTTGATTGATTTCTTAAGTAATCAATCAACAGACGTGTCTCCTCGTCTGTTTTGTACGCCTCGCGTACTTGTCGTATAATTGACGACGACAAAGCAGTGCAACGGATCGCATTTGCACTGGCACCTTCGGTTACGGACGGTTTCGTCTCGTAACCAGGCCTTCGTGATAGCGCATCCGCTATCACGTTCAACTTTCCGGGTTTGTATTCAACCGTAAAATTGTATTCAGCAAAGAATGACAGCCATCGAGCCATTCTTTGAGAAATGTGTGGTGAATTCACGGCCGTGCGTAGCGACGCATGGTCCGTGTAAACCACATACGGTCTATCTCCCAAGAGATAGATCCGAAACTTGGCCAGTGCATACTTCATGGCAAGGAGTTCCTTGTCATGCACTGGATAGTTGCGCTCGGCTGGGCGCAACTGACGCGATTGATAGCAGATTACGTGATCACGATCATCGTGATCACGCTGCATCAAAGCACAGCCGATAGCGAAATCTCTCGCGTCGCAAACGACGTAGAACGGACACTCGTTATCGGCTATAGCCAAGACAGGCGCTTCAGTCAAGCTTTGCTTGACTGCATCAAAAGCATCTTGGCATTGGGTATCCCAATGCCATTCGACATCTTTCTTAAGTAATTGAGAAAGAGGTCGTATTAACCCAGCATAGTTGCACGAATACTTGTGCAAATATGTTGCCAACCCAAGGAACTTTCGAAGTTCCTTAACGTTGTTTGGCGTAGGCCATTCAAAGATCACCCTGATCTTTTCTGGATCAGGACGCACCCCGTTCTTGTCCACAAAACATCCAAGAACGGGTATCTCAGGTGCACCAAAGGTGCACTTCTTTAGATTTGAATAGAGCTTATTCTTACGCATAAGCTCTAACACTCGACGTAGATGTTCCCTATGGACATCTACATCGCTTTTATCGTGTTCACCCTTACTATGGATGAAACCGTCATCGAGATAACTCGGTGCGAATTCTCGTATCGGGCGTAATAGATGCGTTACGCATCTGTTAAACGTAGCAGGGGCATTTCGAAGCCCCTGCGGCATAACAAGCCACTCCCAAAGCATGCCGCTTGGGGTGCTTACTGCCGTGAGAGGGATATCCTTCTCACGCATTAGGATTTGATAAAATCCATCTCTTAGATCGAGAGCACTAAAGATGGTGCTCCCGCACATGCCATCAATGATGACATCTTTTCGCGGTATCGGCGTCTGTGCCGGTACAGTCGCTGCGTTCAGCTTGTTGTAAGCATGAACGATTCTCCACCCACCTGTGGACTTTTTCACACAAAAGGTGGGGGTAGAGGGCGGTGAGTTAGACTCCCGCACTTGGCCTGATTTACGACGAGCTTCGAAAAACTCGTCGATCGCTTTTACTTGATCACGCGGCAACGGCCATTTCCGCGTGACACAATATTTCATGCCTGGCACGAGGTCAATTTCATGACGAGTTCCCTTATCCTTAGGGAACTCGCTATGTACTTCTTCTGGGAATACGTCAGCGTATTCTCGAAGTACCTCATAAAATGGGGAGTTCGCTTTAAGCGACTCCCAGCTCTGCGCTTCAAAGCGCTGAACTTTGGTTTGATCATTGGGAACCTCTTTCCCAATGTTTTCCACTTGTAATGTGGATATTCGTTCACGAATATCCACTACATCATCTGTTGCTACGATAATACAGATCTTTTCGATCTGATCATCGTGCAAGTTTCTCATAAACTTCTTCCAGCTTAGCGCTGGAAGAGCCATCACCTCCGAACCTTCTTTTGGAGGGTGTTCCTTCAACAGAGACTGAGTAGCTAATCCGGTATCCGTTTGCGTCAAGACGTTGATCGTCTCGACGGAACTGTCCATGCAATCAGACGCAATCGTATGATTGACTGCTACACGGGGGATTACAATTCACGTGTGCGAATACTCATCATCATGGTGGCCACTGCCTACCATGTAATTTTCTTGGCGATCAGATGTGCTCGTCTGATCGGCCGCCAGTTCTGCGACACGGTGGTATTTATCACCCGTGTGCATGGCTAACGCAACGTGGTGGGAACTGGCCACCACGGAGTTGTGCTCAAGATTGCACTCGATCGTGAGTTCACTCTCATCAACACGGAATTCTTTCGTCGTGTTGGAACCTTCAGTCGCACAGTGGGTGTTTCCCACTGTGGATACTATTTCATTCTCACGGTGGTCTTTATCACCCGTGAATATCTCTACAACACGCAACGACTCTTCCGTTGCGTGTGGTTGTCCCTCTGGACTCTCACCAGCGGAGGACCTTCCGCTGATCGTGTCGGAATAGATCTGGTGGTGCCATCGCTATCCACCAGACTGTCTGACGCTGCGGTTCTATCTTCTGATACAGCCGGATTACACACAGAGTGATCATATCCTGTGGGTCCGCCCAGTCGATCGATAGGTTAACCCAGTCGATCGAAGGTTTAAACTTGGACATCCATGGGATTCCAAGTATCACATCGAACTTGTCATCTAAATCGAGGACGATGAATTCATCCTCGAATGACAGTTCATTCAACTCGAAGCGAGTTTTAATCAAACGCTTTGGAATAGTCACGGTTGCACCTGTTGCTCACCGGACTGACAACATACTTCGTGGGGTTTCTACCTCCACGAAGCTCAACAGCGTTAGACTCTGAGTTCTAACGAAATTGTTTGACGCTCCTGTGTCAAACAAAGCTCGTATGGGGACATCGCTTCCGTGCGGCTTAACCTCCAGGGTGATAAGAAGCTTTCCATCACCCTGCACCTTTTGACAGGACATAGTCCCGTCTGGGGCTATTACCCTCACATGCCCTATTTCGGCATGTGGGATAACATTCCCAGTAGGGCGCCCCGCCCCTACTGGTGTTCTACGTTTTTTGCACCAACAGGGTGATGTCCCTGTTGGTGTCGCCGTGCAGCGGACGGTTCTGTCCGCAGATTACGTGTCACCGGACGCGGTGCCATACACTCATGGGCAAAATGCCCCATTTTCGCGCATCTATTGCAGCGAATATTCTTCTTAAATTTCGGTTGCTTCGTGTTAGAAGCAGCCGCAACCGATAGGTCCATCGGCTCTGGATCTCCACCGCCCATGCTCTGGAGCGGGTGGCTATCTCTTGAGACGAAGTGTGAGCTTCGTCTGCCCGACTGCTGATTGTTGACATGCTGTTGCGGCATGTCAAAAGCGAAGGGCTGTTGAGCCCTTCGGCTGTACCCAGCATTCTATGACGCTGATCGCATGCTGAACTCCTCACGGATGCTCATGTCAATGGCATCCCTTAGAGTCTCTGGAGGGTGCCGGTAGAGACTATGTTTGACGGGACCATCATTAAGTCCCTTCGTGAAGCCAGTGACCTGCATAGCAGGAGGCACCGGCTCATACACAATATTTGACAGCAAATATTGCGTCTTCTGAGCGTAAGCTTGAAGGTCAATCTTACCTTGCCGGAGTTCCATAAACTCCTGCCGACTACTTAGCTCTATTTCTGGAGCTTCAAAGTTGAGCTTTAGCTCAGCTTTAAATTCCTTATAAGTAAGGAACGCAGAGTCATCAGTGGCTCTGCAACTCATCGCCCATGCCCTGGCTCTGCCGCCCAGACATGTTGTGGCGAAGTACGCCTGTTGACGTTCGTCAACAATATTTTGCGCAGATATGGTATCTTCCACCTCTGCGAACCATCTACGAAGGGGCTCACCCCCTTCTCCGGTAAAGGGCGGTACTCGCGCCTTTACCACTTCAACGCTATGCGTTGCAGGTGCAGGTGCGGTCCGCGCTGCCTCTTGCGCGGGCCGTTCTGGCTTTTCTAGGTGGTTTCGCCTAAAGCGATTCACCACCTCTATCGCTTCCTCCGGGGTCTTACCCAGTAGGTAGGTAATGATGTCGGTCCCCATGGACAGAACCATTTCTACCGTCGCGTCTTTACTACATGACGAGAAGTGGGGGAAGTGTTTCGTCACCACTTCCAGCGTTCTCTCTCGCTCGGTAGGCGTCATGTCTCACGACTTGATGCCGAGCGGCTCTTAATCTTCGCTCCGCTAGTTGACTAGCGGAACGGAACTGTGTTCGTTAAGACGGACCAAAAAGTGCTACCAGGTGTAACAGGACTGATCCTGTTACAGGCTTACACTGTGTTGTGCGAGGAAGCGCGCAATACGGGAGGGGTAGGATTAGTTGATGACAACTAATCATATACTAAAAGTAAATATAAATATTTACTTGTTGCTTAGAACGCAAAATTAAGAGTGTTTATTTAATGGGTGGTTAGCGGCTAATAGTATAGTAACTACCTAATTAATATAATAATATCAAGTATTAAACTAACTGTACTATTAGTTAACCTGCAAGATTCGGTATTTATACCGAATCGACTTTTTTTCCTTCGTAGATTATAATAACTTATAATCTCTTATTTGAATTTCAGACAACGCGTCTGAAAATTAACTGTGATATTCTAACTTGAATACCAATTATGTAATGGCACCCCATTACAGAAATAGGAATGCCAATCTTAAAGAAAAAAATCTAATTATTTGGAAAAAAATTGAAAAATAAATGTATTAATTTGTAGAGGATGGAATGTCAAATCCAAACGAAATAGTAATGCCAATCTAAAAGAAAAAAATCTTAATATTTGGGGAAAAAAAAATGTAGAGGTAGAAATGTCAATTTAAACGAAATATGAATGCCAATTTCAAAGAAAATGAAATCTAAATATGTGGAAAAAAATCGAAAAAAAAATTAATTAATTTGTAGAGATACAACTGTCAATTTAAACGACATTGTAATGCCAATCTAAAAGAAAAAAAAATCTAAATATTTGGAAAAAAAATCGAAAAGAAATTTTTAAATTTGTAGAAGTAGAAATGTCAATTTAAATGAAATAGTAATGCCAATCTTAAAGAAAAAAATTCTAAATATTTGGAAAAAAAATTCGAAAAAAATCTCATAATTTGTAGAGGTAGAAATGCCAATTTAAACGAAATAGACATGCCAATCAAAAAGAAAAAAATTAATATTTGGAAAAAAATTTCGGAAGAGAAATTTAATAATTGGTAGAGGTAGAAATGTCAATCGAAATGAAATAGTAATGCCAATCTAAAGAGAAAAAAATTAAATATTTGAGGAAAAAAATCGAAAAGAAATTTATTACTATGTAGAGGTAGAAATGTCAATTTAAACGAAATAAACATGCCAATCTAAGAGAAAAAAATTAATATTTGAGAAAAAAATCTCAAGAAGAAAGTTATAACTATATAGAGGCAGAAATGTCAATTGAAACGGAAAAGACATGCCAATCTAAAAGAAAAAAAATTAAATACCTGGAAAAAAAAATATTACTATGTAGAGGTGGAAATGTCAATTTAAACGAAATAGACATGCCAATCTAAGAGAAAAAAATATTATTTGAGAAAAAAATTTCGAAAAGAAAGTTATTACTATGTAGAGGTAGAAATGTCAATTTAAACGAAATAGACATGCCAATCTAAAAGAAAATTAAATATTTGAAAAAAGTTCGAAAAAAAATATTACATGTAGAGGTGAGAATGTCAAATAAAACGAAATAGACATGCCAATCTAAAAGAATAGTATACAGTCCTCTAGGAATGGGATTGAGATTCACACATTCAAAAACTATCGCAAATCGCAGGTCGCAGAACGATGATCGCAGATCGACGGTGTCGATCTAGTGGTAATCAGCGAAGGGGTACTTGATCACGTAAAGTATACGTACGTGGTAAAGAATTGAATGGAAACGTCATCGCTAAGTTAGAAATGGGTAAGATGGGACGTGAAAAATAAATAAATTAATTTGTACAGATACAACTGTCAATTTAAACGACATTGTAATGCCAATCTAAAAGAAAATAAATTCTAAATATTTGGAAAAAAAATCGAAAAGAAATTTCTAAATTTGTAGAAGTAGAAATGTCATTTTAAATGAAATAGTAATGCCAATCTTAAAGAAAAATAATTCTAAATATTTGGAAAAAAAATCTAAATTTGTAGAGGTAGAAATGCCAATTTAAACGAAATAGACATGCCAATCAAAAAGAAAAAAAATAATATTTGGAAAAAGATTTCGGAAGAGAAATTTAATAATTTGTAGAGGTAGAAATGTCAATCGAAACGAAATAGTAATGCCAATTGTAGCCGGTGCGTATACGTACGGCGCGGCTAGCGCACAGAGGAATACTCTTCCTTAAAGCGGTAGCTACCGCTACTTAGCCGATACGCCCTTGTAAAGGGCTTAGTAGGAGAGTTCTCCTACTCGGGGCCAAGATTCCCGGGTTAGTTTGCGACTTAGCCTTAACGGCTGTATTCCCTTTACGAGGTGTAAGTAAAGGGAGGACCCCCTCTTACCTACGACACTCACTGCGCGCGCGACCGGTCGAGGTCGCGCGTCCGCTTAATAGAGTGAAATGTAAACTGAATATATTTAATATGTAATTAGCCTAAATTAATTTAAACTAATATAAACTATATGTAATACTAAGTAGAATATTCCTAATTCGTACCTAGCTAAAATGTAGTGTACACACCTGTGTACGGACACGTGGATGGCTGACACACCACCACCCCAAGGGCCCCTGCCCTGATTGGTTAAGATAACCAAAGGTTCAAAACCTTTCAAACCGGCCAATACTGACCTCAACCGTGGTGTACTCATATACACCAACACTAAATGTAACCCGAATGTAACCCCGTTACACCCTCCCCCATCAAGACTATTGCTTACGCAATAATCAAAATCTTGTTGGAGAACTCCAACGACAGTTCCTCTGGCCATCCATATGTACACCTCCAGTGGTGCTATGTCGTCTCCTCTAGAAGAGGTAGACTACTCCGAAAACTCGGAAGTGGATGCCTTTGGGGATACCTCCCCAATGGTGAGTCGCTCCGACAGCGCCGAACGGCGTTGTCGGCAGCCTAACCCCTTCCCCACACGTGAGGAAAATGCACTAACCAGTGCGCCACCCCTGCCCATATCGGATGATACATCCGAATCGCCAAAGGCGATCGTCACTAATGAGCTGGACGCAGCTCAAGACACCCAACTTGCCGCACAGGCACTAAGGGATGCGTTACGCGCCCCCAAACGCCCGTCAAGGGTGGCTTATAATTTTGATGGTCCTCGTGACCTTCCAAGGTGGGCCAGGCGTTTGGTAAGGACTAGTTTAGCGTCCTATACCCCTGTCCCCGCGGCTGAACAGCCGTATCAACGCGAACGCCGTGAGAAACTCCGGCAACAACTGCTGACACAAAAGCAGTTCACCAGCGTCTCGTACAGGGAGCGCTTAAACAGGCAGGCACTGGGTGCCCCTGTTGAGAACCTCCGCGAGTTTCCTTTCGTTCTTTCTCCGGGAGAAAGTGCCGATGATGCAGAGAAGAAGAATTTCCGCGCTTGGGCTGAAGAGGAGAAGCTTCTCCCCAGCTTCGATGAGCTGCATGACAGCTATTCCAGTCGAGACATTTGGGTGGAGAGGGTGTTGCGCCTGACATTTGCCAAATCCAAAGCGATGGAGCAACTACGTGCTCCGCATCGCACGCGCTACGCCAGCGTCCCTGTCTCCACCATGGTGTCCGAAGACAGTGTGATCGCCACATCTGCCTCCGGCGAACTCCCACCTATTGGGAGTGAAGGGACTTCCCATGCCCCTCTGGTCGTTGAACTACAGCGGGATTCTCCCGCTCAAAAGCGTCAACGACGTCGCGGCAATCCTGCCGTAGTGGAGTCTCGAACTCCCACGAACTATGTGAGTGTGGATAACCCTTCCACTTCATCATATACTGGGTTTGACACCGATGATGGCGTCGCGCCATCAGCCGCTCCACATTAAAGTGTGGAGTACCCTCCGCATCAAGAATTGGAGGAGGAGGTCGCGCAATTGCGACGTGAGATTCGCGAGTGCTGTGATCGACACAGCCATCGCATCCATGATCTCCACGAGGGGATCCGCGATGAGCGGGATGCCACTGATCGCTTCGAGAGGCGGCTTGCCTCTCTCGCGACGACCGTTGCGGAGCTTCGTGGTCGCATTTTATCCCTTTTGGGCTTACTTCGCACTGCGGTGCCTTGCGGCTATCCGCCTTCCACCCTCCTCCAGGAGGGGGCCCGCCTCCGGGTCCTGGTATGGCTTAAGCATACCGACATAAAAGGTTGGATGCGTACGCATCACCTTCGGGATGTCCAAGGTATACGATAAGCCCTTTCGAGATAGTACCTTAAAGGGTCCCACAAACCTGGGGCGCAGTTTATTGGGCAACACATTTGAAACTGCATGTGTAGGAAGATTTTTAGCGTTTAATAAAACACTTTTTCCCACTTTGTACACCCTTTTGTTACGCCGCCCCTTGCGGTCAGCTTGCTCCTTCTGCTTGTCTTGGCTTTCCGCCATGGCATCGCAGACGTGTCGTAAGACACTAAGGCGCGTCGATAAAAACTTATCGATGTGCTTTCGCACAGATACAGGGCTGACATCGGGGAACCTACCCCCAAAATCCCTGGGCCACACACACGTGGCGTCAACGGAACCCTCGGATTCACTAATCCGTTCACGTAAAAACGGGGTAAACCCCGTAGATGCTTGGACCAAATTATAGTAATTTCGACCATCGGAAGCATCTCACTCCAATCCTTTGGAGAATCCGGACATAAACACCGGAGAATATCCTCAACAACGCGATTAACGCGTTCCGTCTGACCGTCCGTCTGCGGGTAATCCGCTGTGGACATGAGGAGCTTGGTGCCTAGCACCTTAAACAACGCTCCCCAGAATTGTCCCGTAAAACGGGGGTCCCGATCCGACACAACGGAATCGGGTAGACCATGCTGTCGAAAGACACGGTCTAGGAACACTTTCGCTGTTCCTTGTCCATCTATGGACTCTGGTACCGCCGCCAGGTGAGCCATATTGCTCAAACGGTCTACAAAGACCAATATGCCGGTGTTCTTGGCCTTATCCGATAAGCTCGCCAAAGGCGCAGCTGAACTTGCAGAGGGTTTAACCCTCTGACACGTCTCACAGGTGCGTATATACGCACCGACCCAGTTATAGATATTGGGCCACCAATACAAAGCGCTTAAAGCGCTGTAGGTCTTATCCCGACCATAATGACCCCCGGTAGGGGCGTCATGTGCCTCAAAGAGGACTCTATACATCAGTTCCTCATCATGAGGAACTACCACCCACGTAGTGTCCTCCGCGCTCGTGCTATAAAATAGCAGACCGTCACAGTACCTGTAACGGTGTAAACGAGCTTTAGCTCGACTTGACAGGGTTGTCTCAGACGAGCCAAGACCCTTTTCACCTAACGCGCTGATTAGCGCCGTACACTGTGGGTCTTTCTCATACGCCAGGCGTATGAGATCCACCACAGATGTGGTGAAGAATGTCGCGTGAGCGAGCTCGTAATCGGGACGACGCGACAACGCGTCTGCAAGCACGTTTGCTTGCCAGGTTTATACTTAACCTCAAAGTTGTACTCCGCAAAGAAGGAGATCCAACGGGCCATACGTTGCGAGAGATGAGGCGACTTTGTCGCTGTCCGTAAGGACGCGTGGTCAGTATAAACCACGAACGGCTTTGAGCCGAGTAAGTGAACCCTAAATTTGACAAGAGCATACTTCATTGCAAGTAGCTCCTTGTCATGAACGGGATAATTCCGTTCCGCAGCTTTAAGCTGCCTCGACTCCAACGCAATTACGCGTTCCCTTCCTGCATCGTCTGCTTGTAACAAAGCACATCCGATTGCGAAATCGGAGGCGTCGCAGACGACACTAAATGGTTTCCCAGAGTCTGGGAGAGAAAGAACGGGAGCTTTTAATAAGCTCCCCTTAACCGCTTCAAAAGCGTTTTGGTGTTCAGTTTCCAACACCAATCAACATCCTTCTTAAGAAGGTCGGTCAATGGCTTCGCCATTTCAGCGTAGTTCTCGCTGTACTTGTGGAGATAGTTGGCTAACCCAATCCACTTCCGTAAATCTCTAAGATTTACACTCGAAGGCCACTACACAATGGCTTTCACCTTCGCGGGATCCGCCCGCACTCCATCCTTACCGATGAAGCATCCGAGGAAAGGAATTTCCTCAGCAACAAATATACATTTGGATGCGTTCGAATATAACTTATGCTCTCGCATACATTCGAGCATTGCTCGAAGGTGTATCAGATGCGTCTGAACATCAGACGAGTCGCCTTCCGCACGACTATGGACGAATATATCGTCGAAGTACGTCTGAGCGTACTTCCTATGAGGGCGGAAGAGTTGAGTCACCAAGCGATTGAAAGTCGCTGGTGCATTTGAAAGCCCTTGTGGCATAACAAGCCACTCCCACAGCATGCCACTAGGCGTGCTAACCGCTGCCAGCGGAATATCGGACGCTCGCATGAGCACCTGATAATACCCGTCCACCAGATCTAAGGCACTGAACACAGTACAGCCCGCCATATTGTTCTGGAGGACATCCTTCCTAGGAATCGGAGCCTGCATGGGTACAGTAGATGCATTCAGCTTGTTATACGCATGCACAATGCGCAACTTTCCGTTCGGTTTACGAACACAAAAAGTGGGAAATGAGTGGGGAGACTTACTCTCCCGTACCATCACTGCCTCTTCTTTCTCCTTGAAGAATGCGTCGATGACGTCGCATTGTTCCTTGGCGAGAGGCCACTGCCTAGTGACGCAGTATTTGGTTCCAGGAACCAAATCAATTTCATGTCGGACTCCCCGATCCGGTGGTAACCCCATCGGCGGGTTGTCACTAATGACATCTCCAAATTCCTTTAATAAGGAATGGTAAGGGTCCTCAGGATCCGCGAGGATCTTGAGGCCGTTTCGGGCATTCAATGTCTGTTTGGTTTGCACCAAAACTGACTCGTCCATCGTGGATGAAGAGTTCAGCTCCTCTTCCGGACGCAACACGACGACCTCGTCGATTTCATCTGCTTTCAAAGCAGTCTCAAACTCGTTGAAGGACATCTCCTCCAACGACAACATTTCGCCTACCCCAGGCAACCGTTCCAGGATTACGCCTTCTGTGACAATACCTGTCACACTATTCAGCATCCGATAGGACTGCTGACTACTGGCCTCGGGACTCATCCCGAGACCCAGATGGGGGGAGTCAATTGCCCCATCTATTGGAAGCTCCACGCGCCTATACACAGAGGTCGCTACCTCTACCACCGGTGACTCGCCGGTATCACCTATAACGGCGTAGTCGGAATCATTTCCGACGTGCGAAAGAGACAAACTTCGGGTCTCTTCGCTTGGAAGCGCCTCGCGCTTAACCACAGGGGTCTCTACCCCTACCACTGGAGTCGCAACTTGTTCGCCGGACACGGCGTGGTCGGAATAAATTCCGACCTGTAGAAGAGACGAACTTCGGGTCTCTTCTCTAAGAGCCTCGCGCTTACCCTCAAAGGAATCCACCCTTATCATGGCGACTCACCAGTCTCGCCTATATCGGCGCGGGGATTAACCGCCGAATCCCCCTCGTTAAGGAACTCTTCCTTAACGCCATTGTGAATGATCATTTAATACATCCCAATCTCTGGCATCTCACGCCAGAATCGCTTTTGCGATCGAGCAAAGGTGGGTTCATGACTCGCCAATGCTTCACCCGACCGCGGGTACGTTGAGCCAATGGACTTAGACTTCCAGTCTATCCATGGCTCGTGGCGTTCCAGCCACTTCATGCCCAGAATGAGGTCATACCTCGAGTCCAAATCCAGGACTAGGCAACGTTCGAAGCTGTCGAAGTCTGCAAACTTCAGCTTAAGGTCAATCGAGACCTTGGGTACAGAAACCTGTACGCCCGTCGCAAGACGGACCGTGACAACGTCACGAGAACGTGCCTCTAGGGCCTCGGCATACAGCCGACTCTTCTCCACAGAAGCTCGTCTGACATAATTGTCAGACGCTCCAGAGTCTATCAAGACTCTCCAAGGCTTATCAAAGCCTTTCACGTCCGCAAGGACTACCAGCAAACCTGGCTGGTACACCAACTCGGTGCTAGAAATCACCGCTTCCCTCGGGGCTTTGTGCTGTCGTCCCCTACCCTGGGGCTTAACAGCACTGAGGGGTCCCCCAGTAGGGCACCCCGCACCTCCTGGGAGCCGTCTTTTCCCGACGGCTTGTACAAGGTCTTTTTCCCCACCCTTGGTCCCTTGTAGCAAGTGTCTCGCTGGGGATTTTTCGGATATCTGTTCCTCAGATGATCCGTGCTCCCACACAGGAAGCATCTCAGCGGCCCACGCCGCTGCAACATAGCTAAGAGCTCTGTCTCGAAGATCTGTGGAAAAGAGTCAGAGTGACTCTTAGCGGGAGGTTTCTCCTCCGCTTCGACCTGGCTCAGGTCCATGGGTTCAGGACCCACCTTAGAGGAACGGAAGTTCCTCTCGGCGTTGAACGCCATCTTGAACGCCTCCTCCAGGGATTCGGGTCGGCATCGGAACAATTCCGAACGTGCTGGCCCTTCTCTCAGGCCTCCCATGAAGACGGGGATGGACACATCGTCCGAATACGCTTTCGCGTACATCCCTTCCAACAGGGTTTTAAGCTCCTGGATATAAATCTCCAGGTCCTTAGTGCCTTGACGGCATCTCTGGAACGCCAGTTGAGTCTGGAAAACCAGAGCAGGCGTTGCGTACATGTCCATGAGCTTCTGCTTAAGGACCTTCCATGTTGGGAACACGTCCGTGACTGATTCTGAACACGTAAACACCCATCTTACGGGCTTTGACCGTAAGATGGGTCAATGCAAGTCCCACTTGAAAGTGATCAGCGGTCATATTCGCTGTGGCGAAGGCCGTTTCGACCTCTCGCAACCACACGTAAAGGTTGTCACCCTTCTCCCCGGTGAACTCCTTTATCTTAAACGATAATGGAGGGCGCCCCCCCCCGTGGAATGACCTCCACTACAACTCGCCTCATGCGCGATGAGGGCATTTACCCTTGCCTTTACGGTCTCAAGGCCCTGCTCCACTAGGAGCTTCATGCCTTCTTCCCCCGTTAAGGTTAACAGCCTTTTAAAGGCTTCCTGCTGGACGAGGGTCAAACTATCCCAATCGTCCTGATTCATCCTTTGCAGAGGATGCCTAGTCTACCAACACAGGTGTTGGATTGACTACAAGTGATACCAGATGCAGCCGGTGCGTATACGAACGGTGCGGCTAGCGCTTAGAGGAAGACTCTTCCTTAAAGCGGTAGCTACCGCTACTTAGCCGATACGCCCTTGTAAAGGGCTTAGTAGGAGAGTTCTCCTACTCGGGGCCAAGATTCCCGGGTTGGTTTACGACTTAGCCTTAACGGCTGTATTCCCTTTACGGGATGTAAG
>JAPDHQ010003559.1:0-11293 GCA_026184515.1 Peronosclerospora sorghi | reverse complement strand
CGTGGCATTCGTGTACGCACGGCCAAATGGACTAACTCGGCAGACGTGGCATTCGTGTACGCACGGCCAAATGGACTAACTCGGCGGACGTGGCTTTCGTGTACGCACGGCCACATGGGGACGACTTACGTGTGTACATGCTTATGAAAGAGCGACGTAAAGTAGTTGATGTCGGTGATGGCCGCGAGGGGCTCAACGCGCTGGAGATACGTGTCGCGCGCCGTGGGAAACGGCACGGGCCGACCCGAGCGCACGTCGCGCACGTCGACAATATGCGCGGCGTGGGTTTCAATATGATCGTCCAAGAAGACGCGGACGTGACCCGCAGCAGTCGCGTCTTCATCGACCAACAGGAGCTTGCCACACTCGCTCGCTTCCGCGTGCGCGCTCCACCAGGCCCAGTCGTCGCGGAGCGCGAGCGTACTCGCGCGTTCGAGCATGTGCTCCAGCACCTCGTGAATCGACGGAAAGCCGCGAATGACCTGGACCGCTGCGTTCGTACAGGTCGTGCGTGCACTGAGCGGGACGTTGTCCAGCGTTCCGAGCACTAAGACAGTCCCGTCCGGCCCGAGCCCGTCGCGATGGAAGGTCCCGATGCGAGACGGCGTCAACGCGAGCCGGAACCGCTCGGGCAGCGCGGGGAGCCCCGTGGGATGCGTGCCGTCGACCAACAAGGCCAATTCCGTGGCCACGTCCGCGAGATCGTCGCCAAACGTCCGAAACACGAGCTTGACGTCCTGTTCGGACGACGCGAGGGACGCGAGAAAGTGGACGAACGAGGGTAAGAGATAGTACCGGCCGTCGCGCCACGCTTGGTGCAAGCGCGAGCGTGAGGGGAGGGTCGACGCCAGGGTCTTGGCTCTCTCGCGCTGTGTCCCCGATGGAAACTGGAGCTGCGCGAGCACCGTGTCAAAGCAAGCGCGTACACGCGCGCCCGGGCCCGTGACAAACGCCGACTGAAGCGCCGTGCGCTGGGCCTTGGCGGCTCGATTGTGCGCGTGAATGCGCTCCCGGTCACTCTCGTCGTCAAGTGCGTCGGCGATCGTCTGATACGGATACGCGTCGTCCACAAATTGTTTGTACGTGATCAAGCGCGTGGCGAGCGTTGCACGGGGCGCAAGCACGGGCGGCGCCATGGACGCAACGTCCGAGACACAGTGCCACTTGGACGGATGCGAGGGATGGACGTAGCCCCACGTACACTCGGAGAGGAGATAGTTGACCGTGTCTTCGAGGGTGCGACCGCCAGCGGCGTCCGACATGAGCACCGTGCGATTGAGATCCAAGTGGAGCACGACGCTGCGTGGCCTGGTGGTCGCCATGCGCGGATGCGATGGAGAGGGACGGGAAGGAAGTGGGTGATGATGGACTGGTTGGTACATAATGTACATGGCCGACATCATGTACATTACTTGTACACGGACGGTAAGACTGAATTCGTACGGTACATTCATTTCCCATGCGTACAAACAAACGGCCGATGGGAATTTCCACGTGTACTTTTTCCATGGACGTGTATACGTTACCTGTACAACATAATATACATGACGGTACAAATCAGTTTTTACTGGAAAATGTCCACTGAGAGAAGGAGGTTTTTTCTACCAATGTTACCGTATTCGTCGAGACGAATAATTCATTAATTGCAAGAAAGGGAGGATTTCGTTGCCGAGGTGGTCGGATTGGCCAATAGTGAAAAACGGTTCTTACCGGTAGTACGTCGTATTAAAAGTACGTTCATGGAGGAGCGAGCAAGTGGCCCGTTGCCACCTACACCAGCAGCTCGTGGTCTTCCCGAGGCAGAGGTAGAGCTCGTACGCGCGCTCGAAGAAGAAATAGCCAAGGAAGAAGAACAATCCAAGAAATTTGCGAACAAGACGAAACACGCGCTCGCTCTCGACGAAGAAGACGATAATTATGACGAATCCGATGATGAGTAAGTGAACGCCTGAAAAAGGATAGATACGTACTCTATAGGTTTGAACTACGGTACTTGAACGTTTAAAAAATCGGGAAAAGGTTTTTTGAGTTCCTCGTTACGCAAGTCCGCTACTTATCCGGAGCGAACCGCGAAATTGCTGTCCGAGGAAGTGACTTCTTGCTTAAATGGGCTGGACCATGTCAAGAAAATCCCCCCCCCCCCCATGTTGTGAATGCAAACGAGCGACATAAGGACGGCAGAAATAGATGGGGCAGGATGTTTTTTCCGCGTCGGTCGTTCGTTATAAAGTGGTTCGAGACACTCGCAACTACTCAGAACAAGAACGAGTTTTGCGTCGACATTTATCCGTAGCCATGAGTTGCACTATTTTGAGCAATTAGCGTAAGTTTTTATGCGTCACGAATTCTCCAACGCCAGCTTCAGCTCGTAATTTCACTTGTTGCCAAAACGACATTCAATCATTTCCTCCGAGTGTCATCCCACGTCGCTTTTGCGACAAATGGGACGGATTTTATCCGATGGATTGCATTTTATTACCATCGATCGTGACAGCACTTCTTTTGTGCTCTGAGTGGGGCCGCCACGGCTTCTAAAATAGCAACTAAGTAGGGATAGTCTGATTACAGGACCGCCTTGAATTTTTCCGGCTTGTGAAAAGTGAGCAGATGTGATGGGCGTGTGAAATGCATTAAGCCTTTTTTTCATCGCATGAACTAGCGTACGAGACTCGGTCCACCACGTGTCAACTTGCTTGCTATGGTCTCTCTCAGCTCTTCCACTAAAATAGTGTCCCAGGAGATTAACCTTTATGTCCTCGCTCCAGAAAAAAAGCACATGCCGACTCAGCAATCGAAATTTGTCGGATCCATCTTGTCCCTCATTCTTTAAACCCAGCTCCCAACCCCCGGTACACCTCGGTACCGTCAAACACGCTTATAGTCAGCTTACAGTCTTTTTTAGAGGGCGTTCTGAACGCAGGTTGTCAATTTTGCATTGGTGAACCCATTCTGAAATTTTGGTTACTATAACCAGCTTGAGCCATGGGCTTTCGTTCCGGCGTGTTCTCAAGCGACGCCGACCGCATTCGGGTTCCAAGTCTCATCGAGTTGTTGAATCCAAAGTTGTTCACGTCTTGAACGCCCCTCGAGTTCTCCTGTTTTTCGAGTCGGTCGCAAAATTATGGAACATTTCCAAAATTTTCATTCCTTCGGCTCCCATTCCTGCCGGTTTTTCTTCGTGAAGGTCCTCCTCATCCAGCGACAAATCGTGACCCTTTGGACTCATAACCTGTTGAAATATTTATTATCCATCCTTGCGTAGATTCAAAAATTTGAGTCAAAGATGTCGTTTAATACCTTGAAAATACTGAATTCGTCTTTTGTTATTTTTATCGCAACCAATATTCCGTTAGGGATGAAAACAACACCCCAAGACAGTTCGTAGACAGTATGTGAAGATAACTGAGTTAGAGACTTAATCAATCGAATGTGTATGAAGAAGTGCTTATGTTGATTTTCGAAGTAGCCATGTTTGGCTTTCTGTAGCCGGTGCGTATACGCACGGTGCGGCTAGCGCACACAGGAAGACTCTTCCTTAAAGCGGTATCTACCGCTACTTAGCCGATACGCCCTAATAAAGGGCTTAGTAGGAGAGCTCTCCTACTCGCGGCCAAGATTCCCGGGTTAGTTTACTAGTTAGCCTTAACGGCTATGTTCCCTTTACGGGGTGTAAGTAAAGGGAGGGCTTCCTCTTACCTACGACACTCACTGCACGCGCGACCGGTCGAGGTCGCGCGTCTGCACTTTAGAGTGAAATGTAAACTGAATATATTTAATATGTAATTAGCCTAAATTAATTTAAACTAATGTAAACTATACGTAATACTAAGTAGAATATACCCAATTCGTACCTAGCTAAAATGTAATGTACACACCTGTGTACCGACACGTGGATGTCTGACACACCACCACCCAAGGGATCATGCTCTCATTGGTTAAAATAACCAAAGGTTCGAAACCTTTCAAACCGGTCAATACTGACCTCAACCGTAGTGTACTCATGTACACCAACACAAAATGTAACTCAAATGTAACCCCGTTACATCTTCCCCCATCAAGACTATTGCTCACGCAATAACCAAAATTTTGTTGGAGAACTCCAACGCCAGTTCCTCTGGCCCTCCATATGTACACCTTCAGTGGTGCTATGGCGTCTCCTCTAGAAGAGGTAGACTACTCCGAAAACTCGGAGGTGGATGCCCTTGGGGATACCTCCCCAACGGTTAACCGCTCCAACAGCTCCGAACGGCGTTGTCGGCAGCCTAATCCGTTCCCCACACGTGAGGAAAATGCACTAACCAGTGCGCCACCCCTGCCCATATCGGATGATACATCCGAATCGCCAAAGGCGATCGTTACTAATGAGCTGGACGCAGCTCAAGACACCCAACTTGCCGCACAGGCACTAAGGGCTGCGTTACGCGCCCCCAAACGCCTTCCAAGGGCGGCTTATAATTTGATGGTCCTCGTGACCTTCCAAGGTGGGCCAGGCGTTTGTTAAGGGCTGGTTTAGCGTCCTATACCCCTGTCCCCGCGGCTGAACAGCCGTATCAACGCGAACGCCGTGAGAAACTCCGGCAACAACTGCTTACACAAAAGCAGTTCACTAGCGTCTCGTACCGAGAGCGCTTAAACAGGCAGGCACAGGGTGCCCCTGTTGAGAACCTCCGCGAGGTTCCTTTCGTTCTTTCTCCGGGAGAAAGTGCTGATGATGCAGAGAAGAAGTTCCGCGCTTGGGTGAAAGGGGAGAAGCTTCTCCCCAGCTTCGATGAGCTGCATGACATCTATTCCCGTCGAGACATTTGGGTAGAGAGGGCGTTGCGCCTGGCATTTGCCAGAGCCAAAGCGATGGAGCTATTACGTGCTCCATATCGCACGCGCTACGCCAGCGTCCCTGTCTCCACCATGGTGCCAGAGGACAGTGTGAGCGTCACATCTGCCTCCGGAGAACTCCCACTTACTGGGAGTGAAGGGGCTTCTCATGCCCCTCTGGTCGTTGACCTACAGCGGGATTCTCCCGCTCGAAAGCGTCAACGACGTCGCGGCAATCCTGCCGTAGGGGAGTCTCGAACTCCCCCGAACTCTGTGAGTGTGGATAACCTTTCCACTTCACCAGATACTGGGTTTGACCCCGATGATGGCGTCGCGCCATCAGCCGCTCCACATGAAAGTGTGTAATGGGGTGCCATTACATAATTGATATTCAAGTTAGAATATCACAGTTTAATTTCAGACGCGTTGTCTGAAATTTAAATAAGAGATTATAAGTTATTATAATAAATACCGAATCTTGCAGGTTAACTAATAGTACAGTTAGTTAAAGACTTGATATTATTATATTAATTAGTTAGTTACTATACTATTAGCCTCTAAACCACCCATTAAATAAACACTCTTAATTTTGCGTTCTAAGCAACAAGTGAATATTAATATATTTACTTTTATTATAGGATTAGTTGTTATCAACTAATCCTACCCCTTCATGTATTGCGCGCTTCCTCGCACAAATACAGTGTAAGCCAGTAACAGGATCAGTCCTGTTACACCTGGTAGCACTTTGTGGTCTGTCTTAACGACCACAGTTCCGTTCTGCTAGTTAACTAGCGGAGCGAAGATTAAGAGCCGCTCGGCATCATGTCGCGAGACATGACGCCTGCCGAGCGAGAAAGAACGCTGGAAGAGGTGAATAAACACTTCCCTCACTTCTCGTCGCGTAGTAAAGACGCGACGGTAGAAATGGTTCGGTCCATGGGGACCGACATCATTACCTTCCTCCTGGGTAATCCCCCGGAGGAAGCGATAGAGGTGGTGAATCGCTTTAGGCGAAAACACCTAGAAAAGCCAGCACGGCCCGCGCAAGGGGAAGCGCGGACCGAATCTGCACCTGCAACGCATAGCGTTGAAGTGGTAAAGGCGCGAGTACCGCCCTTTACCGGTGAAGGGGGCGAGCCCCTTCGTAGATGGTTCGCAGAGGTGGAAGATGCCATATCTGCGCAAAATATTGTTGAGGAACGTCAACAGGCGTACTTCGCCACAACATGTCTTGGCGGAAGAGCCAGGGCATGGGCGATGAGTCGCAGAGCCACTGATGACTCTGCGTTCCTTACTTGTAAGGAATTTAAAGCTGAGCTAAAGCTCAACTTTGAAGCTCCATAAATGGAGCTAAGTAGTCGGCAGGAGTTCATGGAACTCCGGCAAGGTAAGCTTGACCTTCAAGCTTACGCTCAGAAGACGCAATATTTGATGTCAAATATTGTGTATGAGCCGGTGCCCCCTTCTATGCAGGTCACTGGCTTCATGAAGGGACTCAATGATGGTCCCGTCAAACAGAGTCTCTACTGGCACCCGCCAGAGACTCTAAGGGATGCCATTGATATGAGCATCCGTGAGGAGTTCAGTATGCGATCAGCGCCATCGCATGCTGGGTACAGCCGAAGGGCTCAACAGCCCTTCGCTTTTGACATGCCGCAACGGCATGTCAACAATCAGCAGTCAGGCAGACGAAGCTCACACTTCGTCTCAAGAAACAGCCACCCGCGCCAGAGCATGGGCGGTGAAGGTCCAGAGCCGATGGACCTATCGGTTGCGGTTGATTCGAACACGAAGCAACGGAAATTTAAGAAGAATATTCGCTGCAATAGATGCGCGAAAATGGGGCATTTTGCCCATGAGTGTATGGCACCGCGTCCGGTGCCACGCAGTCAGCGGACGGAATCGTCCGCTGCACGGCGACACCAACAGGGACATCACCCTGTTGGTGCGAAAACGTAGAACACCAGTAGGGGCGGGGCGCCCTACTGGGAATGTTATCCCACATGCCGACATAGGGCATGTGAGGGTAATAGACCCAGACGGGACTATGTCCTGTAAAAAGGTGCAGGGTGATGGTAAGCCTCTTATCACCCTGGAGGTTAAGCCGCACGGGAGCGATGTCCCCATGCGAGCTTTGTTTGACACAGGAGCGTCAAACAATTTCGTTAGAACTCAGAGTCTAACGCTGTTGAGCTTCGTGGAGGTAGAGACCCCACGAAGTATGTTGTCAGTCCGGTTAGCAACAGGTGCAACCGTGACTATTCCAAAGCGTGTGATTAAAACACGCTTCGAGTTGAATGAACTGTCATTCGAGGATGAATTCATCGTCCTCGATTTAGATGACAAGTTCGATGTGATACTTGGAATCCCATGGATGTCCAAGTTTAAACCTTCGATCGATTGGGTTAACCTATCGTTCGACTGCGGCGGACGCACAGGATATGATCACCCTGCGTGTAATCCGGCTGTATCAGAGGATACAACCGCAGCGTCAGACAGTCTGGTGGATAGAGATGGCACCACCAGGTCTGTTCTGACACGATCAACGGAAGGTACCTCCGCTGGTGAGAGTCCAGAGGGACTACCACACGCAACAGAAGAGTCGTTGCGTGTTGGAGAGAAACATTCCACGGGTGATAAAGACCACCGTGAGAATGAAGTGATATCCACGGTGGGAAACACCCACCGTGAGAATGAAGTGATATCCACGGTGGGAAACACCCACCGTGAAAATGAAATAGTATCCACAGTGGGAAACACCCACTGTGCGATCGAAGGTTCCAACACGATGAAAGAATTCCGTGTTGATGAGAGTGAACTGACGATCGAGCGCAATCGTGAGCACAACTCCGTGGTGGCCAGTGCCCACCACGTTGCGTTAGCCATGCACACGGGTGATAAAGACCACCGTGTCGCAGAAATGGCGGCCGGTCAGACGAGCACATCTGATCGCCAAAACTCCATGGTAGGCAGTGGCCACCATGATGATGAGTATTCGCACACGGTGAACCGTAATCACCGTGTAGCAGTCAATCAGACGAGTGCGTCTGATTGCATGGGCAGTTCCGTCAAGACGATCAACGTCTTGACGCAAACGGAGACCGGATTAGCTACACAGTCTCTGTTGATGGAACACCCTCCGGAAGAAGGTTCGGAGGTGATGGCTCATCCAGAGCTAAGCTGGAAGAAGTTTATGAGAAACTTGCACGATGATCAGATCGAACAGATCTGTATTATCGTTGCAACATATGATGTAGTGGATATTCGTGAACGAATATCCACATTACAAGTGGAAAACATTGGGAAAGAGGTTCCCAATGATCAAAACAAAGTTCAGCGCTTTGAAGCGCAGAGCTGGGAGTCGCTTAAAGCGAACTCCCCATTTTATGAGGTCTTCGGGAATACGCTGACGTATTCCCAGAAGATGTACCTAGCGAGCTCCCTAAGGATAAGGGAACTCGTCATGAGATTGACCTCGTGCCAGGCACGAAGTATTGTGTTACGCGACAATGTCCGTTGCCGCGTGAGCAAGTAAAAGCGATCGACGAGTTTTTCGAAGCTCGTCGTAAATCAGGCCAAGTGCGGGAGTCTATCTCACCGCACTCTACCCCCACCTTTTGTGTGAAAACGTCCACAGGTGGGTGGAGAATCGTTCGCGCTTACAACAAGCTGAACGCAGCGACGGTACCGGCGCAGACTCCGATACCGCGAAAAGATGTCATCATTTATGGCATGTGCGGGAGCACCATCTTTAGTGCTCTCGATCTAAGAGATGGATTTTATCAAATCCTAATGCGTGAGAAGGATATCCCTCTCACGGAGGTTTCACCCCAAGCGGCATGCTTTGGGAGTGGATTGTTATGCCGCAGGGGCTTCAAAATGCCCCTGCTACGTTTAACAGATGCGTAACGTATCTATTACGCCCGGTGCGAGAATTCGCACCGAGTTATTTCGATGACGTGTTCATCCATAGTAAGGGTGAACACGATAAAAGCGATGTAGATGTCCATAGGGAACACCTACGTCGAGTGTTAGAGCTTATGCGTAAGCATAAGCTCTATGCAAATCTAAAGAAGTGCACCTTTGGTGCACCTGAGATACCCGTTCTTGGATGCTTTGTGGGCAAGAACGGGGTGCGTCCTGATCCATAAAAGATCAGGGTGATCGTTGAATGGCCTACGCCAAACAACGTTAAGGAACTTCGAAAGTTCCTTGGGTTGGCAACATATTTGCACAAGTATTCGTGCAACTATGCTGGGTTAATACGACCTCTTTCTCAATTACTTAAGAAAGATGTCGAATGGCACTGGGATACCCAATGCCAAGATGCTTTTGATGCAGTCAAGAAAAGCTTGACTGAAGCGCCTGTCTTGGCTATAGCCGATAACAAGCGTCCGTTCCACGTCGTTTGCGACGCGAGCGATTTAGATATCGGCTGTGCTTTGATGCAGCGTGATAACGATGATCGTGATCGCTTAATATGCTATCAATTGCGTCAGTTGCGCCCAGCCGAGCGCAACTATCCAGTGCATGACAAGTAACTCCTTGCCATGAAGTATGCACTGGCCATGTTTCGGATCTATCTCTTGGGAGATAGACCGTTGTGGTTTACACGGACCATGCGTCGCTACGCACGGCCGTGAATTCACCACACATTTCTCAAAGAATGGCTCGATGGCTGTCATTCTTTGCTGAATACAACTTTACGGTTGAATACAAACCCGGAAAGTTCAACGTGATAGCGGATGCGCTATCACGAAGGCCCGATTACGAGACGAAACCATCCGTAACCGAAGGTGCCAGTGCAAACGCGATCCGTTGCACTGCTTTGTCGTCGTCAATTATACGACAAGTACGCGAGGCGTACAAAACAGAAGAGGAGACACGTCTGTTGATTGATTACTTAAGTAATCAATCAAGTGAGAAGCGCGACGAACTCCCAGAGTTCCTCCGCGCTTGCGTGCATCGATATCTACTGCACGATGGTTTGCTGCTTTACAGCACAGACCAAAAAGATGAAAGTCGCATCGCCGTTCCAAACGACGATGATCTCAAACATCAAATTATGTTTGAGTATCATGATGCACCGATTTCGGGGCATCAAGGTCGAGAGAAGACATACGCTTCTCTCGCACGTGACTTTTACTGGCGAAACCAGTACAAGTGGGTACGGAAATACGTACGCGCTTGCGAGATTTTCCAGAGCGTTAAGCCTGCGCAGTCTGCACAGGCTCTGCTGCAATTTATGCCGGTTCCGACAGAGTGTTGGAAGTCCATTTCAATGGACTTCGTATTCGGTCTTCCACCCGACAATAGTCGGAAGACCGGAATAGTGGTCTTTGTAGACCGTTTCAGTAAGATGGTACATCTTAGTGCAGTATCAGCGAACGTAACCGCCGCTCAAACAGCGCGGATATTTGTTGATACGGTATTCCGTTTGCACGGAATGCCGGAAGACATTGTCTCGGATCGAGATCCGAGATTTACAGGACGTTTCTGGCAAGAAACGTTCTCATTGTTGGTAACCCAGTTGAAGGTGTCAACTGCGGACAATCCGGAAACGGATGGGCAGACGGAACGGGTTAACCGCGTTCTAGGAGACATGTTGCGATCATACGCACATGCCTTTGAACATTGGAGTGACTATCTGTCACTCACTGAATTTGCGATTAACAATTCAGTGCATGCTTCAACTAAGCATACACCGTTCTACGTGAATGCCTTAAGGCATCTACGAGCCTCAGCTTTACTTGGCGGTACGCCAAATCTAAGTGGGGGAGGTACCCGCTCAAATTTTGAGCGAGTCAATGCGCAAGTTGCGACTGCAACTTGTGAACAAAACGATGGCCCTTCTACTGAAAGTACAGTAGAAGCGGAAGAAGCTTTAATTGAAACTGAAGCTTCATGCGATGAATATGTGTATGCAGCAATGGCTGCAGACAACGAGGACAATGCACCTACTGCTGATAAAGCAGTAGATGAATTCGTATTACAGCGCCAAGCTGTAATACGCTATGTAAAAGACGCACTTGCCTCTGCTTTTGACAGGCAGAAGCAAAATGCAGATAAACAAGGAAGGAAGAACAAAAATTCCTTTCTTAAAGGCGAATTAATATTATTAAGTACTATTAATTTGCCTACACATGCAATAAGCAACTTCCCTACACGGAAGTTGCTTCCTAAGTACATTGGACCTTTCAAGGTCCAAGAGATTCGGGGGAATGCCTATACCTTAGACATTCCCACAGCAATGCGGCTTCACCCAAAATTCTATGTTGGGCGGATCAAGCCGTATCACTCGTCATCGACTTACGACGAGACGCAGAACCACGGAAGATACCGTGCTTCTCCAAGTCTCCCAAGAGAGACTTGTAATCGGCTTCCAGCCGTTGGTGAGCAGAGCGGAGAGTCGTTACCTCCGCCTTCGACTGCTGAAGATCAGCCGTGCGCCGATCGAGCTCTCCCTTATAGCGGGAAAGCT
>JAPDHQ010003558.1:0-10518 GCA_026184515.1 Peronosclerospora sorghi | reverse complement strand
CACAAAAATATGTAAAATACCCAAAGTCGGGTGACTCACCAAAACTTGCGTTCTTGACACTTCTTGAGTCTGATAGGCTGAAAAGCCCCCCTTGTTTAAACCAATCCGAAATTAGACCAAATGCCTTGACAAAACTTGACCAGAAGTGTGCCAAATTTTGGGCACGCTTCTCCACAGCCGCCCCCGAGTCAGACCGTGTCGCACAACGACAACGGTCTGACCTCGTCCATCAAATTCAGTTGAACCTTGGTCATTCAGACTTTTCCGACATGGAGCAACCATCTTCTTCATCCGTTCCATGTACTTGCACTGCTGGACTTGACCTTCTTGTATTTCCTTAACGACCGTTCTTGTAGGCACCTCGCATACCACGTCATCGCATGTCACTTCGCCCGTCTGGTCGGTCCGGTCTGGCAGCCCCCATCGATCTACTGCACCTCAGACATCGGCAGGGCATCAGACCGGGACCAACGCGCAGTTTCAAGACGCACTTGAAGAGATCGCACGTCTCCAGGAGCAGATTGATCAACAGGCGACACAACGTAAGCATGCATGTCCGGTCTTCACCTTGGACCTGTTCTAACCTTCGTTTGTCTTCAGCCCGTATACCTCCAGCCCGTATACCTCCTGGCATCAGCAAGGCGATCAATACCCTGCTTGCCGCCGATCGGCAGTCGAACACGCATGAACTCCAGCTGCGTCAGATTTTGACCGGACTAATAAACGCGCGCAATAGGTTGACCCGCTTGGAGGCTCATCAGCTTCATCTTCGGGAGCAGCTTGTGCTGGTCCAACAGCAGCAAGCAGAAGACCTGCTTGACCAGACCACGTTGAGCATTCAAAGCGACGATCTCGAGAGGCGTCTCACCAAGCTCCGAATTTCGAGTCAAGACCAGACCGAGGAGGTCCGGTCTTGTGAACGCAAGTCGAACGATTGGACGCAGGCAGCGAAAGGTCGTCGGGCGGTATTAAAAGAATGTCATCAGCGCCTGGTTGACCTGTTGCGTCCTCGTCGGCATCCGGTTGCTGCCTCCAGCGTATAACGGTCGGTGTCGGCCACCTTGGTGGACCTACACCGGGACCAAGACCAAGGCCGTTCATTGGCCGAAATTCCCCAGCCCAAAATTCGTCAAAAGTCTAAGAAGCGCGCGGACGCGCCGAGTCCCTCGAGAGCGCGGGGTACAGCGCGCGACCCTGAACTCGAAGGGAAGCGTGCGGTGCCTCGTACGCGAGCCAAGATACAGGCGTCCCTCGTGGGCCCAAGCTTGGACGAGGATGACGACAGTAACATCTCCAAAAATCAAGCGCCCTCGACCGCCGATGCTGACCGTGCCAAGTATTCAGAGGTCTCGTCCTTGGATGACTCCGGCGAAGACTCCGGCGATTCGGAGTTCGCTGTCCCCATCCCAACCAAGTCGCGAACAAGTCCACATGAAAGCTTTGTTCAAGTTGCATCGACTTCGGAGCAGACCAAGAAGACCGGTCCGCATGGTGGCGTTCCACCACCTCATGCGTCGACAAATTCAACACCTACGGTCTTACCTGGGACGTCCAATCTCCACAAAGATGCTTTGTTGGCCAACGTGGCAATCGACAGTTCTTCCCTTCCGCCACGAACGCGTGAGGATACTATGCCGTGGTCGCCAGGGCAGATCGGTTGTTTACGCCGGTCTACCCTGACCAAGCAGCTCCTGGCCCGGTCTTGGGTGCACTACACCGGTCTTGGACCTCAAGGATGCTTTGGTACAACTAGACCAGCAAGAACCTTGGCGTAACCAGTACCAGGACCAAGTTGAAAAGCATCCGTCGTTGACCGTCGGCCGTCTGTGGGGTGATGGCGAGTGAGGTCGTAAGTAGTCGACCAGATAACACTTAATATATATCATCGCTCTTTTTCACATGTTCGGTCATCAAATCACTTGAGCTAATTCCACCACTTTATCCAGAGTTGCACTAGACACGTTATCACCAACCGTTCCACTTACATCGCGAAAAAACAATCCACGTTCGTCACTCCACTATTCCAATTCGTCACATATTCACAATACACAATACACAAGACATAAGACCTTCCACCCCTTCACACCAGGCGGGAAGACCGATGCTACTGCATGTCTTGGTCTTGGTCTTCATGGGTCTGCATCACTGCGAAACGGTTCCGACTGACTCGGTACCGTTCGAATTCTCGTAGTAGTGCTCCACAGTTCAGGTCGGACTCATCGATCCAAGTTGTTTCATCATGGTCCTTCCATCGGACCAGATATTCTCGGTGGGTCCGGCCGAACCTGGTCTTCTCGACCGATCGGACATCTAAGACCTTTTCCACTTCAAATTCGTCCTTCTCCAGCGGTCGTTCCCAACTGTCCTCTGGCAGTAATGCTTCATCGAAATCAAACCGTTCTGCCTCGTCTACTAGACAGGGCATTTTGGGACGATCAGGAAATTCTCGGACCAGTTTTAACTTGGACACATGTACGATCGGGAAGACCTTGTAGTCCGTGCCGGTTGTTACTAGACGGGCAGCGTGTTCACCAATCAGCTCGGCAACACGGAAAGGACCGTGCCACATGTGAGCCAGCTTCTTCGCATAGCCCTCCTTCACTCGGTCTAGGTACAACCATACCCTCGCCCCTGGTTCTATACCGTGGGGTTGGACCTGGTCGTTGTTCCGGTCTGCCCGGTCTTGTGTAGCTTGACGTAACTGTTCGTTGACAATTTCTCTTGCATGCTGGTAATGTTTCTGGACCTGCATGCGCCAACGTCGAGCATCACGATCGCGGGTCCGAGTGCAGCCAATAGGTATCGCGGCTTCAAGAGTGGACCGGGGGTCCCATCCATACGCAAGATAAAAAGGCGTTTCTCCTCGGACCCGATCGGTCGACGAGTTGAGTGCAAACACCAGCCTTTCTGCGTATTCGTCCCAATCGCGCTGGTCTGGATCGGCAACGTACATCTTGATTGCTCTTGTAATAGTTTGTACCATACGTTCTGCCGATCCATTCGCTTGCGGACGATATGCCATCGTCGCGCTCTGTTTCTGGCCCAGCATATTGTTAAACGACCGGAACACCTCGGCCATGAAACCGGGTTCTCGGTCGTGTCTGATGACCTCGCTGGCGCCGAACCTTCGGAACACGCATTCTTCGTAACTTTTGGCGATCTGCTCGGCAGACCGGGACGCACTTGCCTTCGCAATAACTAGACCGGTGAACAGGTCTACCCAGATCAACAACTCAGTATTGCCATATGTTGATTTAGGCAGCGACGGTATGTGGTCCATCGCTATGACCTGGAAAGGGTAGGTAGCTTCGATATTTCCGGGCGATCGCCCCTTGATTACCGGTCTACCCTTTCCGGTCTCGCAATCCGTACAACAACCCACATATTTCTGTACACTTCGGAAAAGACCTCTCCAGTGAAAGTGGGACCTGATCTTGTGATACGTTCTGCCTATGACCTGATGTCCCCCTTCTAGACTCACATGGTAGTGATGGAGGACATCCGGCTGCAGCAACTCAGGTATCACCAATTTCGCCAATCGGGCCCGGTCTGCACTGGCTTCGTCGGCATCGCGGCAGTAATATAGTAAACCATCCTCATCCACTTCGTAACTGTCTGCGATCTTGGCACATTCTTTCGCTTGACCATTCGTCAACTTAGACAATTCACCGCGCAGGTAGGTCTTCAAATTCACAATCCATTCTTCTTCGTCCTGCGCCTTGAGGATCCGTTCTGCCCTTAGTCGTTGCACAACAGATTCACTCAAACGTTCCTTTGGGAACGGTTGGTGGGACTTCCGAGCTTTCGGTCTAGTCGCTACCATCACATGCACCTGGTCCTGAGCGTTCTTGGGTCCGATCACATCGGGGAGCCTGTTTATATTCATCAATTCATCAAGAACGGCCTCCTCGGTGATCGTAGCCCCGGTCTGGTCTCGCATGGCCTTGCTCGCGAGGTAGTCGGCGCTTCTATTCCAAACCCGTTTCACGTGCAACAGCTCGTGGTTGGGATGGCTTTCAATGCCTTCATTACCCGATCATTTAACGACCTCAGCCGTGGAGCCTTGCAGTCGATCTCTCCAGTGATCTGCCTGATCACTAGGTTGGAGTCACCACATATGATGACTCGCCCTTTCTCTTGCGATGACAGCAGGTCCAGACATAGAAGTATACCTCGGTACTCCGCCTCGTTAACCGTAATATCCGGCGTGAAATCGGCAGCGGCTGCAACTATAGACCATTGTGGCAACTTCCACAATATGGCACTATAGTCGGCGACCTTCCTCTTCACGCTTGCTGATCCGTCAAAACTTAAGACAAAGAGCTCTTCATCATGGTCGACGGTCGGTGGTGGTCTCGAAATTGACTGCCGAGGTTGCTTCCTCGGGGCAATCGCTATCAATGCCTCGTCCACTTCAGACCGAGGGGTGATACTGGCAGCTAATGTGCCCAATATCTCTTCCTCGCCCCTGGTGCACTTAACGACCTCGAGGGTCCACTGCAACAAGACCGCCGACCATCTTCCTAGACGTCCGTCCATACCATTGGCTGATAATAGCCAGGCCAAAATAGACCGCCTTGACAGGACCTTTATAGGTCGGCCGACCAGCAGGTTGTAACACACATCCAGGATTCGTAGCAACGCCAGAACTTCTTTCTCGACAATTCCATAGTTCACTTCATTTGGCTTCAGCGTTCTGCTCGTGAACGTGACCGGATGGTACACACCATCATGATCTTGTACTAGAGTGGCCGAAATGGCCCACTGACTAGCATATACAATAATGGTCGGGACCTTTTCGGGATCGAAATGCTTCAAAATCGGTGCCGTCGCCGTCTTAGCCTTCAACATACCAAAAGCAAACTTTGCACGCTTCATATGGTCTTCGGCCTCCACTTGCGGGCAATCTGCAGCAATACCAGAGTCGGCGCCCCCATGTAAAGTTGCCCGGTCTTCTTCGCGCAACATATGGTAGTCCACTTCCTGGAGCTCGTACAACACAGCCGCGTAGATAGCAAAATCTTCGATGAAGCGGCTGTAGTAGTTTAAACTTCCTAGGAAGGACTGCATTTCCTTCAGAGACTTGGGAAACGGGAGGTTGCTTAACGAATCCAGGTCCTTAGGATTAGCCTCTAGACCATTGTTCGAGACCATATGACCTAAATAGGCGACCTTGGACATACCCCAAAAACTTTTTATGGCGCTGATAGATAGGTTCCAGCGGTCGCATGTCTCCAACAATCGTTCAACCTTCTCGCACAGATCGTTCCATGACGAGGCAGGTATCAGAATGTCGTCGATGTACGACCGCCTCCCTAGAACGGACGGTCTTCTTTCCCGATCGGATTCACCCTCTGTAAACACATCATAACTTTCGGCAGGGTCCCGATCGGTCTTGATTTTGAAGTGTCCGTACAGTGCGTTGTCTATCAACCTTTGATAGATCTGGGGTGCGTTCTTCAGACCGAATGGCATACGGTTCCACTCGAAAAGACCAAACGGTGTCACAAATGTGGAAATATCACGGGCTCGATCAGTCATCGAGACCTCCCAAAATCCACTTGCCATGTCCAGAGAACAATACCACAAGGTCTTGTCCAGGTCTTCCAACAAATCATTAATCAGCGGCATCGGGTACACCATAAGTTTAGTTAACCGATTTACCAGCCGATAGTCGATGCACAACCTAATGTCGGCGCCGTTCTTCTTGATAACAATTACGATCGGCGAGGCCCATGGCGAGGTCGACGGTCTAATAATCTTGGTAGCCAACAGTCCTTTAATGAGATCAGAAAGCTTTTCACGGTACTGTGGCGCCACGCGTCGACATCGCTGAGCAATCGGCTTGGCATCTCCAACGTCAATATCGCAAATCGCACCACGGGCTGCAGGTGGTAAGGCATTTCCCTTTCCGATCAGCAGATGTCTTTTCTTCCATATGATATTCTTTAACTGCTTGATCTGGTCTGGACTGTTAAGGTCTTGATCACCCACTTGTAAATCATCCATTGTAACTTCGGGAGAGTCGGCAGACACTTCAGGGAGGACTGCCATTTGGCTTTCCAGCTCCTGAATGTACTGTTCCCCGCCTTCATGTATACATACTTGTTCATCTTCTGGGGTGATATCACCTAGACCATCTGGACCGGCTGAACGCCCCTGGTCTTGATCGACGGGCTATCCTTCACTGATATCGGTCTGATTAGGAATACCGTCATGGTCCGACCTAGAAATTTCATGTTCCCCTTCTTCCGTTTCTTGCTACGCTGTCGCCTGGTCTTGTGATGACACCACGTTGACTAACCTTGGCTCGTCTACTTGATGGTCCACCGTTCCTGGTGACTGCGGCGCCTTTCTTCGGACCAATATCTTTTTTGGGGTGACATAACTTGGTCTTTCCACTGAAGGTGAGGTGTTCTCTTCCACCGACCCATCATCGCTGATAAGATCGGTGGTCGTTTGGTACGCCAGGTTTTGCCACTCGACATACCGCCTCGATCCAATCGAGACGAACCCCATCTTCCTTGGTACCTTCCCTTATGCTAACCACATGCCGACAATTGTGTTATTGTCCAGTGTCAGCGGTTTGTCACCGATATTGGTAACACGGACAAAATCACGTCGACCAGCACTCTTTACGAAGGTCGGGACCCACCTATCGCCCCTGGTAAACCATAGCTTCCTCGAACGAAAACCTTTCTCAACCGGGGTATCGGCAGACCGACCAACTGGGATAGTGAGGTCTTGGTCCCACCGGACAAGATCGGTATACGAACCATACAGAGGTCTTCGACCAGCCAACTGGACCTGGACCTCATCCGGGAGTGTAAGCACTCCATGTGACAGGTCTAGGCGAATACCAGCTGGGACCATGAAATCCATACCTAGTAAAGCGTCCTGACCAGCCAACTTGCCAACCCAAGCGCTGAAAAAGTAGACCAGAGATCCCGACAAAGTAATTTTCACACGCGTTCTTCCTTCGGTCATATAAGAGTTTTCGCCGATCCCGACGCATTTTTGTCTCTGGGTATCGTCTATACGACATCCGACCTTACGAGCAAAGGCGGAGTCGATTATCGATACTTCAGCTCCAGAGTCGAACAACATCGTCGCCTTCTGGTTATTAATCTTGCCACAGGCTTTCACCTGCTTGAACCATTTATCAGGCGCGTGATACTTCCAGTATCCGCGGGATTCTCCAGGCAGCAAGTCCAACTGCATAACCACCTTAGTCCGGGAGTACTCATCGGTCTTCAGACTGTAGACCGGATGGTATCGGTCGACGCAATTTGGAATAGAACGTGTATTGTCGGTCTTATCCTCCTTGTCAACATATGCATAGATGTGAACCGTAGAACGCTCGGCTCGATCCAGATTCCAACCTGGCGAGCGTTCTAGTTTGACATCTTTTCTGCGTCCGGCGTCAGCATCCCCGCGTGCTTGTCCGGCACGTACCACTTGCGCATCATGTTAAAAAAATTCTTCAATCTTGCAGTGGCCGGCCTCGTGGATCTCCTCACATGACTTGCATACGAAGAGGCAGTGGTCCGTCGGGTGGCCACGTCTCTCGCACTTCTTGCACACCATCTTCTTCCAGCAGTTTGGACCATCGTGTTTGCTCGACCCACAGTGGGAGTACTTCTGACGAGGTCGGTCTGGATCGGACTTGCTTCCGTTCCTTCTCTTCCGGTCCACCTGGCCGGACTTCGACTTGGTCTTCGGGGCAGGTCCCGCAACATAGACGTAACGATACTGGTCTTCATCCGATGACTCCTGGCTGGATGGACTTCCACTTTCCCCTTCTGACCCCGTGCTGTCATCAGCTACAATTGCCTTGACCGCTCGGGTCGGTCTGGTCCAAGGTCTCTTGACCGTATCGGTCTGGGTCTTGTAACGATAGCGACCTGATCCACCAGCGGTCTTCGCTCTCATACTACGCGACTTTTGTAACGTCCGCAGGGTCTGTTCGACTTCGCCCGCATCCTTAAGACGCAGTAGAGTAAGCTGGTCCGCCAGTTCTTGATCGTCAACGGTACTAATATAGTGACCCACATGTTCTAAGGCGGCACCGTTCGGCGGGTTATTATCTTTTATTGTTATGCCGGCGCGAAGTGCAGCCACGTTCAACCGATGCAAATACTCGATCGGTGTTTCGTCGGCCCGCTTCTGCATATGGTGGTACTTACGGGCGCTTGAAAATCCGGAGTTACAATATTGACCTTCAAATTCCGCACATAACAGGTCCCAGTCAGACCGGACGCCCCGACCCAACTGTTGAATCCAGTTCGCAGCCGTTCCTTTTAACAAATCCCGGAAGATTAAACAACGTTCGCTTTTTGGGGTCTGGTCTCGCAGGAACGGAGACTTGACCCGACTGAACCAAGACCAGGCCTGGTCTTCATCAGCATCCTTGCCGGTGAAGTCCTTGAGGTCGGTCGTCGCGGCCATACGGATGCGCGGAATCGCAGCAGATCCAAAGTCGTAGGCAGTAGTGGAGGATAGGTTAGCCTTGCGCACCTTGCCTGCGCCTGTACCATCTGACCCACCATGGTCGTCAAGACCGCCGACCGACTCCATATCACAGTCACTTGTCTTGCTTGGTCTACGCGGTCTTGCCGGTTGCGGCTTGCGCCTTCCCTTGCCGGTTGGTTTATCACTTCTAATAGGCTTATCCATAGATGTTACCGATTCCATATCCACATCTTTGCAAACATTGGCACTTTTCTGGGTAGACCGGTCTTGGACATGTGGGCGCATAGGTGGTCTAACCCGTTCTTCCATGAAACGTTGCATCATCGTCTCAAACATAGCTTGGGCGTTGCTGGCGTCATGGGCAACGTGTTGATACCCTCCTTTTGCGGAACGGAGGCCTGTGGGGCTTGCTGGAGCCCCGACTGGCAAACAGCCCCTTGCTGCCGCATGTCCCTTTTCTGTTCAGACCGGGCATGGTCCACCCCCATTGTCATCCGCTCGACACCAGTCTCCAACTCTGATGAGATGTTAGAAGCCGGTGGAGACTGGTAGATCGATTCATCATCGTAACCAATGTCAACAAGCTCTGTGGAGGCTTCGGCGACCTTCATTGCCGTGGTGGGAGTTGGGCGGCGAACCGCCCCCACCATTGGCACCAAACGGTCGTGGAGGTCCGACATGGACGCCTCCAGTCTCCAAGTATCAAATTCAAACAATTTATTGACACCGGGGGGGGGGTTCTGAATTTTAATGCCAACCTCTGCCAACATCGCCACCAAATTCTTGACGATCAGTAATGGTCGATCACTCTGGATCGGCTCGGTAGTGGGACCGAGAAGACGGTCGGGGATATGGAGGTCCAACACCCGAAAGACCTGGGTTTTGGCGAACAAATCGCTTCAATTCAAAAACATAATACATCTTGTCCAGGTATTGTTCGGTGATGGCCTCATCCCCGACCTTCGACTTTTCTTTGAAGTCGTCTTCGTCGGGTGGCATTCCCAGCCCTTTTCTGGGCACATTGGGTACCTTGGGGACTTTAGGGAGGTAGACCAGATCGTTCCAGTCAGCCTCCAAGTAATTTTCATCTTTCAGTTTTCCATCATTTTTTTAATTCATACACATAGGATCAGGACCAAGGTCCTGATCCTTTCCGGAACTATAGCAAGACCTGCTATAGTCCCGATCGGCTCCGGTGGGAGCCTTTTGGGAGGAAAAAACTTATTAATCCCGATCTGGTCCTCCGCCAGGCCAGATCGGACATCGCCATCTTTATTAACAACGAGAACGTAAGGCGATAGCCTTTCCTTACGTCCTCTCCAGAACGACTCCAAATTCAAATCTTCAAATTCAATCTTTGATGACACCTCGCGGTGATATCCACGATCACCAAGCGATCCGGGCACGCGCACCATTGTGGTGGAGTCAAGTTCGAAATCGAAAACATTAGCATCGATAACCTGACTACCACCATCGCGCCCAGCCTTCCAACTTTCGGAGGGGGTACTCCGCGGACCACCACTCGAGATCTGGTCCGATCGTCCGCTGCAAGCAGACGACCGGTCATCATCAGAACCCACTTGGTCCGATTGTTTAGTGTCCATCTCACGTTGTGTACCCGATGGAATGGGCTAGTTACACACTCGGTGGATCGGGATCGCAGATTGGATCGAACCGGTCTTGAATATAGAAGACCGATCTGGGTAGGTATCTCTGGGGCGGAACTCTTCACCCCAGACACAAACAGACCAAAAACACTTCCAAGAGATAACTTCCAATAGGTCGATCGTCCAAGCGATCAAGACCTGACCAATACGAAATAATAGAGGGTAGACCGACCGTTCCGGTCTAGCCCCCGACCAATACGAAATAAGACCAAAACCGGTATACGTTTCCAACCAATATTAAAACAAGCCAATATGTCCGCGTAAAGACCCGATATGCTCGTGAAACTCCACAAACGATATCTCCACGCCAAGACCAATCCAGTGAATAGCACGTTCCAAACGTACTTGAGTGAGTTGAGGTGTTGAGATCGCCAAATCG
>JAPDHQ010003552.1:0-11199 GCA_026184515.1 Peronosclerospora sorghi | reverse complement strand
GGTCATGGCGTCCAAGGTGTGGGACGATCTGAGCATGACGAATGCCGACTTTGCGCACGTCGGGCCGAACGTGTCGCTCCAAGACATGAACGAGCTCGAGCTCGTGTACTTGCACGCCGTGGACTAGACGTGCGCGTCTCGGCCGCGTCCTATGCCAAGTATTACTTTCACTATCGCTCCATGGACGCGACCTTGGGCGTCGTCCACGTGGGAGACGAATGGGCGCCGTTGAATCTCGACACGTCTCGGAAACTCCAAGTCTTATCGGACGAGTATTTAGCGCGGGTCAAGTCTTTCGTGCCCGTGCCGCGGCGACGGAGCGTCACGATGTGTACGACCACGGACGGGCGGAGCAAGTGGTACACAGTTGGTGAGCATTGCCTTACATGCTACACAATCACTTTGCAAACGATAAGCCTGAGTTTAAACGGGCGTTCACAACGTCAAAGTTATCGTTCTCCCACGACATTGGCCGCGTCGTTATTCGGGTTAAGGATCTAAATGAATTAAAAGACTCGAGTGGACAACTAGTCCCAGCAGAGTTTATTCGAGACGTCAGCTATCGTTCCGTCCTGAAAAAAAATTCGATCGGATGAAGTGCTGATGTGGTCACGAAATCTACAAGGCGGGAGCACACCAACTCATTTATCGTCGAGGTATTCTGTAATTCCTAAAGATGCATGGAATTATTCGTTTGGGAAATTCCTAGAGGATTTGTTTTATGGAAAGGCAATGGACATTGCGTCCGTTTTCCTCATTTGGTTGGTGTGAGCGGGTCGCGCGATGCTTCGTTAATACATTATTTCTCTCGTAGAGGACGAGTTGTGAGTGTGCATGTCAAGCCTCTGGAGCCTGTTGTTCACGTTTCATTGCAGCCCGCACTGTGGCAGGATCATATTGATCACCAAGTCCAACTCGAAGCAATTCATGACCTCTGTGATCTTGTTCGTGAAGTGTACGATGTCACAACCTCTAATGTTGCTGAGTCGATGGCAGATTTAGTCACACCACTCCATGCAAAACAAAATTTAAAAATCCTGCGAAACGAGGTGCAGCAGTGGTATTCCTGTTTTGCTGCAAAGATTGAATCAAACCCCCCGCAAGACGTGTTTGCATACAATGCGCAGTTTCGGGAAATTTACGAATATGCAGTTGGCTGGAGTCTACGTATAACGCGTGCAGTTCAAGCTACAGTAAAACCAACCATGGTGAGCCATATCGATAGTCCGAAAAGCTCACTGCCTAAAGCTTGGTTCGATCAGCTGGCCCAGCAAGCAGAATCCAGCGATTGGTACAGTGACCCATCTACCCCCAGTGTTTGGGGTCGACGCCCGTAAACATTCATTTCCAGGAGCCTGGGAATTTGGCCCACCTCGCAAGTTTTCCGCGACGACGGATGTTGCTCAGGAAAGTAGTAAAAACGCCACTCAAGACGCTTCCGAAGTACCTGCAAGAATGCGACAAAGGTGCCGAGTGCTGACGAGGTTGTCGTGGACAGTGCAGAGAGCGCAAGCGAAGATGATGCTGAATATGATGAGGAGGCTGCAAAGGATGGTCAGGTCAACGCTACGCAACGAGAAATAACGCCCAGAGATCCTTCCACGTCCGACCTTCAGTGAATACGACACTCTTCTTGCTGGGAGAGACGTCGTCACGACTTTGACTGCGACTACCACGTCTTAAAGAGGTTTTTTGGCGTGGGACAAGCTGTCTACTTGGTCCACCGACGTAGAGGGGAAGGCACACGCACTGTGAAATCCACCCCTTCTTAATGATGGCAACTGCATTTTTTTCTAATTTCTTAAATAAATAACGTTGTTTAATATTTTTTTTATAAAATAATCTTTTTTTAAAAATATAAATTAAATCAATTAGAAAAAATTATACAAAATTATAAATTTATTTATTTTTTTCGTTATACCGATAGGAAGTTTAATACATAATATTAGTTTATATCCTAAAGCAAACATGAATTCTAGTTCGAATCCAGTTCAAAACATGAATTCAAATCCAATGAAAAAATTTAATTTGAATTTAATGGGCATTTGTGTCAGTATTATTCCGTTTCTCGATCACAATCAGTCGCCTCGTAATACGTACCATTCTGCCATGGGAAAGCAAGCAATGGGTATTTACTGTTCCAACTTTCGTGCATGAATGTATACGATGGCCAATGTGTTGAATTACCTTCAAAAACCGTTAGTCACGACAAGTGCCATAGAGTATTTGCATTTCCGTGAATTACCACCCGGTATCAATGCCATTGTCGAGATTGCCTCCTACACGGGTTACAACCAGGAAGATTCGTTAATTATGAACCAAAGTGCGATTGATCGCGGTTTCTTTCGCTCGACCTTCTATCGTTGTTATGTCGACCAAGAACGGAACAAGAGTCCGCATGGTGGTCCGGGGGATGGCGCCGGGGGTGCCAACTGTGAAGCGTTTGAGAAACCGTCGCGGGATAATTGTCTTGGCTTGCGTCATGGCAGCTACCACAAACTCGATAATGATGGTCTCGTTGCGCCAGGGACGCGTGTGAGTGGGAATTATATCATCATTGGCAAGACGTCGCCGTTGCCGCAATCGGAAGATTCGTCGCTGGAACAACGTCATCAAAAACGGTAAGCAAGCACGGCCTTGAGCTCGCATGAGAATGGCATAATTGATAGTGTCATATTGACGACGATGCGGACGGGTTTAAGTTTACCAAAGTGCGGTTCCGAACCATTTGCATTCCTCAGATTGGCGACAAGTTTGCGTCTCGACATGGAAAGAAGGGGACGATTGGGATGACCTATCGTCAGGAAGACATGCCCTTTACCGTGGAAGGGATTACGCCCGACATTATTGTCAACCCGCATGCGATTCCCCCGCGTATGACGGTGAGCCATTTGGTCGAGGGTTTTACTTGGGAAAGTTTCGTCCCAGAGGGGCGATGAAGGGGATGCGACGCCGTTTACCGATGTCACGGTCCAACCTATCGCGGATATGCTCCATAATCTTGGCTACCAGAAACACGGGAACGAAGTAATGTACAGTGGCCACACGGGGCGTCGCTTAACTGCGCAGATCTTTATCGGCCCCACGTTTTATCAACGGTTGAAAAACATGGTGGACGATAAAATTCACTCGCGTGGCCCCGCGAGTTTCGAACAGCTCGTGCGCATGCAAGTGCGCGTGGCCGGGGGAAGTGCGGGACGGCCGATGGAACGCTTGACGATCAGATAGAGAGAAAATGGGGGAGGCGTGGCGACAGTGGATGTGTATGTGTGGGTGTATGTGTATGTGTGTGTGGATGTTGTTGTGGTGTCAAAAGTGCTCTTGAAGTGGATGGATGACGGAACCGGGCAAAAACAAGTTGTATGGAGTGTATGTGCTCTTATTGGTGAAAATGGATGGAATTGCACGAGTGATCGACCACCATCATGTGGCCTTGAACCCATTGATGTTGCTCTCGTTTGCTGTAGAACCTGGTGACTATTAAATTGACGTGATCTTGGATACTTTCGCAGGAATTTCCAGCTCGTATGATGTTCACATCGAGTGACGACGACCAAGTAAATTGCTCATAGAATATACTCGAGAGGTTGGAAGGATGTTGGCATCGATTCAAAATACAGTAGGAGAAATTCGTGTCAATGCCGAACAATAAACATCAAAAACGAAAGACGCCTGAGCACTGTCGTAAAGAGCGTGGAAAAAGTGGATGGGTACCGTATCCAGATAATTATGGAGAGCATCTAAATGATGAGAGTGAGTTTGATTGAACTGATGGTGGCGAACGGAGCGCCGTTGGATAAGAGCAACGAGGTGACTTTGTCATGGATGAAGATCTCCATGTGTTATATCTTGAAACGTTTTCAAGTTAATTTTGTGGCTAAGGAAAATTTTCAATTACAAGCTATTTTAAACGAAACGAATCCAGCCTGGACCGCCAGTTACACGCAGGTGCAGTGCTTGGGACCTCCACGGTGATGGCCTTCTGCATCCTCTTACGAGGCTGCCTATCATTCGAGCCCTTTGGTCTGCCCCTCTTCCGCTGGATAGGCTGTAGTGGAGCCTGTTCTTTCGCGCCCTGTTGGGCCGCTGACTGCGCCGCCTGCGTGGCGGAGGGCGCATCCCCAGTAAAAACCAGTTCCGCAAGTAATTCGTTATCAAGGTACTCCTCTTTACTATAGGTCTGTGTAGTGTAAGCAGTGGTACCGCGTTCATGGAGGGCACGTCGGTAGACGGCTCGTTCCCTTCGGACTTACTGACGGTGATATGAGGAGAGATGATTGCTGCCGAAGTCGCACCGCCAAATCGGCCAGGTCGTTGTATCTGGGCCTGGGCCTGGAGACGCTGAGTTGCAAGCTCCCAGGCAGAGGGATCTCCTCGCGCGGATTTATCCTTTCGCCTGCGACCCCGAGTTATAACGACGTGTGGCTTAAAGATTACTGGACCTGGTGGTGCGAGAGGTGGTTCCGGAAGGCCGAGTGCTTTGCCATTGAACGGGCGTTCAAAGTGCCAATGTGGATGAAAGTCTTCCTTCGTAATCTTGACGGAAAGGCGCTTCCTATTTCGAATCTCGTGGTGACAGGGGATGCCATAGATCTGAGTGAACGCGCCTCCACATGACTTGTTATACACAATGTCATCCTTCGCGTAGATGCGCTGGTCAACGAGGAGCTTAATACCGCGAGGAACGACATGCTTATTAAGATCTGGATCAAGAAGATCATCCCATCTCTTAGCATTCAGGTCGTGATAGATACGGTCTCGACGCTGTGAAAGCTCGGTGATGTAGCCGTTTAGAAAGACTCGGAGAATGTTGGTCCACATATCCTTGAGCTCGAGGAGATCGTGCCGGCTGCTAAGAAGATAGCGTCTGAACGCGCGATGCCCATTCTCGCCTCGAGACGTTGCACTATGGCCGAGATGGCGATACTTCGACGTTAATGCTGTAGCGAACTGATGCCGTACAGGATACTTGTTCTTCTCAATATAGTCAATGAGCTCTGGCTGGTCTGCGTAGCATCTTTTAAAGAGCTCATATGACTCATCGAATCTCTCCTCTGTTGGTTGAGAGATTACGGAGTTCCACGTGTCTAGGAAACCCTTCCTCTTCTCCTTATTCTCCTCATTGTTCTCGTTAGAAGTGTTGATCTTCCAGTAATCAGCGACGGCCTTCTCAACATTCTTATTAACATGCCAAATACAGAGCAGCTGTGGAACGTCGGGATACACGGTTGTTAGCGCGTTCTTTAGTGACAGGTCGGTGTCCGTAAGGATAACCTCTATCCGTAGGTTGCCAGGAACAAGCTCTCCGAATTTAGCTACAGCGAGTAGGTACATCAGTTCTTACTCGGCCGCAACGAAACACATAGCAATGCTGACGGTTTTACCGGTTGGCATAACCGCGAGGAAGTGGATAATCGGGCATGTTGTAGCGGTTTGTACGATATGTTGCGTCGATAAAGAGAACATCGGGACATGACTGCGCGAGGTGAATTGTTTCGTGCGGAGCAAAGAACAAGAAATTGACATGGCCTTCATCGTCGATGGTATAGTGGGAGGCCCATGTATCGTCTTCCATCTCGATAATAAGAGCCTCAATTGGCGAAGTGAGCCTAGGCGCTCTTTTTGAATGCGCGCGACCTCGTTGTATACGTCGCGAAGCGACATAAGACATTCGGGATTTCGCTCAACGAGCGCAGCAACGATAAAGCGAGTAGCGCTTCCCGAAGCATGAAGAGACCGGATTAACGCTTTCTCCTCCTCGTTAGGCCGCCTAAACTGCGCAAAGACCGAGGGATGGATCATTTCGTGGTTATGTGAAGTTTCAACAATACAGACTTGCCAGCCAACTGTGAGCATCCTCTTGATCCGAACCTCAAACGGGCACTCTGTCATGCGTGTCCCTGTCTTTCTCTTCACCCCCTCGCCTCTCTTGACGCCTACCTTCGCGCAGCGAAAGTCGTACCGACGTGGTGAGGGAGGCGTATGCTTGTCAAATGCAATCTTAAACTGTGTGATTCCGTATCCATGTTGCTTCGCATGCAGCTTGATCGCGTGGATAGCGGCCCCGAGAGTCGCGTGAAGGTCCTCGTCCGGCGGAGCGAGAGGGACCTGCTGTACCTCGACGCCGGAGGCTTCGTTGCTTTTAGGCGAATAGCTGCAATCCATATCGTTGGGGCTCGTCAGCATGAGTTGAATAGTGGTGGTAGTGATGGCTTTGAGGCGCGTCGCACGAGAACGCAAGATAGACGCGCGGAACATCGATAGGGATAGGCCTATAATTGAGAGGGGGATACGAATAGTAATTTGGGGGGATACGGATAGTAATTTGGGGGGGATACGGATATCAATTGCCTATTTATTTAAAAAATTATTTTGTTTTCTTCCTACGAGTAGCTTTTCCTTTTGTTATTTTACTCTGGGGTGTTACTAAAGGTCTTCCGATGATTGTTTTGTTGGAATATGTTGAGGTGCAACGGTATTCCAGTTGGAGCGCCATAACACATTTCCTAGAAATAGGTATACTCAATTTTATATTTTGTGACTAACTGTAATGGGGTGCCATTACATAATTGATATTCAAGTTAGAATATCACAGTTTAATTTCAGACGCGTTGTCTGAAATTTAAATAAGAGATTATAAGTTATTATAATCTACGAAGGAAAAGTCGATTCGGTATAAATACCGAATCTTGCAGGTTAACTAATAGTACAGTTAGTTGAATACTTGATATTATTATATTAATTAGGTAGTTACTATACTATTAGCCGCTAACCACCCATTAAATAAACACTCTTAATTTTGCGTTCTAGAACATAAGTGAATATTTATATTTACTTTTATTATAGGATTAGTTGTTATCAACTAATCCTACCCCTCTTGTATTGCGCGCTTCCTCGCACAACACAGTGTAAGCCTGTAACAGGATCAGTCCTGTTACACTAACTATGATTAGTTGAGGTCAAATATATTCACTTTTACATTTTCACTATTTTTGACTGGTCGTTTCTTTCGGTTGTCTCTTTCGTTGTTACGTTTTCGCTGTGCGCATCAAGCTGACCTTGTAGAGTGTGGTGGAGTCGAGTTCAAATTCGAACACCAAGTGTCCTGAACCCGATCACCATCGTGCCCAGCCGACCAACTTACGGGGGGGCCTCGCGAACCTTCGCCTGCATCCCGATCGGATGACCGATCTGCATTGCATGACGCCTGGTCCGTATTTACCTTGACGCTTCTCATGTAACAGGTTTACATTCGAGTCACATTTAGTTGGTGGTGTACGTGAGTACACTACGGTTCGGGTCAGTATTGACCGGTTCGAAGGGTTTTGCACCATCGGTTATTTTAACCAATCAGGGCAGGAGCCCTAGGGGGTGGAGTGTCAGCCATCCACGTCTCAGAACACAGGTGGTGTACACTACATTTTAGCTAGGTACGAATTTGGTATGTTCTACTTAGTATTACATATAGTTTACATTAGTTTAAATTAATTTAGGCTAATAATATATTAAATATATTCAGTTTACATTTCACTCTATCTTACAGACGCACGACCTCGACCGGTCGTGCGTGTAGTGAGTGCCGTAACGTAAAGGGAGCCCTCCCTTTAGTTACACCCTTAGTAAGGGAGCCTTGCCGTTAAGGCACTAGCAAAGGCAATAGTAAACCAACCCGGAAATCTTGGCCCCGAGTAGGAGAGCTCTCTCTTAATTATCCCTTTATAAGGGCGTATCGGCTAAGTAGCGGTGAACGCCGCTTTAAATAAAGTCTTCATCTGTGCGCTAGCCGCACCGTGCGTATACACACCGGCTACATCTGGTAGCACTTGTAGTCAATCCAACACCTGTGTTGGTATACTAAGACATCCTCTGCAAGGGATGAATCAGGAGCAGTGCCTTGAGGCCGTAAGGGCAAGGGTCAATGCCCTCATCGCCCATGAGGCGAGTTTAGGTGGAAGTCGTTCCACGGGGGTGCGCCCCCCATTATCGTTTAAGATAAAGGAGTTCACCGGAGAGAAGGGTGACAACCTTTACGTGTGGTTGTGAGAGGTCGAAACGGCCTTCGCCACAGCGAATGTGATCGCTGATCACTTGCAAGTGGACTTGCGTTGACCCATCTTACGGGCAAAGCCCGTACATGGGCGTTTACGTGTCCGGATTCGGTCACGAGCGTGTTCCCAACCTGGGAAGTCCTTAAGCAAAAGATTATGGATATGTTCACCACGCCTGATCTCGTTTTCCAGAATCAGTTGGCATTTTTGAGGTGCCGTCAGGGCACTAAGGACTTGGAAACGTATGTCCAAGAACTGAAGACCCTGTTGTCAGGGATGTACGCGAAAGCGTATTCGGATGATGTGTCCATCCCCGTCTTCATGGGAGGCCTGAAAGAAGGGCCAGCACGTTCGGAACTGTTCTGATTCCGACCCCATTCCCTGGAGGAGGCGTTTAAGATGGCGCTTAACGCCGAGAGGAACTTCCGTTCCTCTAAGGTGGGTCCCGAGCCCATGGACCTGAGTCAGGTCGAAGCGGAAGAGAAACCTTCCGCTAAGAGTCACACTGACTCTTTTTCGCAGAGCTTTGAGGCGGAGCTCTTAGCTATGTTGCAGCGGCATGGGCCGCTGAGATGCTTCCTGTGTGGGAGCATGGATCATCTGCGGAACAGATGTCCAAAAAATCCCCAGCGAGACACTCGCTACAAGGGGCCAAGGATGGGGAAAAAGCCCTTGCCCAAGCCGTCGGGAAACGACGGCTCCCAGTAGGTGCGGGGAGCCTTACTGGGGGACCCCTCATTGCTGTTAAGCCCCAGGGTAGGGGACGACAGCACAAAGCCCCGAGGGAAGCGGTGCTTTCTAGCACCGAGTTGGTGTACCAGCCAGTTTTGCTGGTAGTCCTTGCGGACGTGAAAGGCTTTGATAAGCCTTGGATAGTCTTGATAGACTCTGGAGCGTCTGACAATTATGTCAGACGGGCTTATGTTGTGAAGAGTCGGCTGTATGACGAGGCCCTAGAGGCTTCTCGTGACGTTGTCACGGTCCGTCTTGCGACGGGCGTACAGGTTTCTGTACCCAAGGTCTCGATTGACCTTAAGCTGAAGTTTGCAGACTTCGACAGCTTAGAACGTTGCCTAGTCCTGGATTTGGACTCCAGGTATGACCTCATTCTGGGCATGAAGTGGCTGGAACGCCACGAGCCATGGAAGACTGGAAGTCTAAGTCCATTGGCGCAACGCATCCGCGGTCGGGTGAAGCATTGGCGAGTCATGAACCCACCTTTTCTCGATCGCAAAAGCGATTCTGGCGTGAGATGCCAGAGATTGGGATGTCTGAAACGATCATTCCCAATGGCGTTAAGGAAGAGTTACTTAACGAGGGGGATTCGGCGGTTAATCCCCGCGCCGATGTAGGCGAGACTGGTGAGTCGCCAGTGATAGAGGTGGAATCCTCTGAGGGTAAGCGCGAGGCGATTAGAGAAGAGAACCGAAGTTCGTCTCTTCTACAGGTCGGAATTGATTCCGACCACGCCGTGTCCGGCGAACAAGTTGCGACTCCAGTGGTAGGGGTAGAGACCCCTATGGTTAAGCGCGAGGCGCTTCCAAGTGAAGAGACCCGAAGTTCGTCTCTTTAGCACGTCGGAAATGATTCCAATTACGCCGTTATAGGCGAGACCGGCGAGTCACCGGTGGTATAGGTAGAGACCTCTGTGGATAGGCGCGAGGCGCTTCCAATAGATGGGGCAATTGACTCCCCCCATCTGGGTCTCGGGATGAGTCCCGAGACCAGTAGTCAGCAGTCCTATCGGATGCTGAATAGTGTGACAGGTGTTGTCACAGAAGGCGTAAGCCTGGAACGGTTTCCTGGGGTAGGCGAACTGTTGTCGTTGGAGGAGATGTCCTTCAACGAGTTTGGAACTGCTTTGAGAGCAGGTGAAATCGAAGAGGTCGTCGTGTTGCGTCCGGAAGAGGAGTTGAACTCCTCATCCACGATGGACGAGTCAGTTTTGGTGAAAACCAAACAGGCATTGAATGCCCGAAGCTGTCTCAAGATCCTCGCGGATCCTGAGGACCCTTACCATTCCTTACTGAAGGAATTTGGAGATGTCATTAGGGACAACCCGCCGATGGGGTTACCACCGGATCGGGGAGTCCGACATGAAATTGATTTGGTTCCTGGAACCAAATACTGCGTCACGAGGCAGTGGCCTCTCCCCAAGGAACAATGCGACATCATCGACGCATTCTTCAAGGGTAAAGAAGAGGCAGGGATGGTACGGGAGAGCAAATCTCCCCACTCATCTCCCACTTTTTGTGTTCGTAAACCGAACGGAAAGTGGCGCATTGTGAATGCGTATAACAAGCTGAATGCAGCTATTGTACCCATGCAGACTCCGATTCCTCGGAAGGATGTCATCCGGAACAATATGGCGGGCTGTACTGTGTACAGTGCCTTAGATCTGGTGGACGGGTATTATCAGGTACTCATGCGAGCGTCCGATGTTCCGCTGAAAGCGGTTAGCACGCCTAGCGGCATGCTGTGGGAGTGGCTTGTTATGCCACAAGGGCTTTCAAATGCACCAGCGACTTTTAATCGCTTGGTGACTCAACTCTTCCGCCCTCATAGGAAGTACGCTCAGACGTACTTCGACGATATATTCGTCCATAGTCGTGCGGAAGGCGACTCGTCTGATGTTCAGACGCATCTGATACACCTTCGAGCAGTGCTCGAATGTATGCGAGAGCATAAGTTATATGCAAACGCATCCAAGTGTATCTTTGGTGCTGAGGAAATTCCTTTCCTCGGATGCTTCTTCGGTAAGGATGGAGTGCGGGAGGATCCCGCGAAGGTGAAAGCCATTGTGGAGTGGCCTTCGCCTGTAAATCTTATAGATTTACGGAAGTGGCTTGGATTAGCCAACTATCTCCACAAGTACAGCGAGAACTACGCTGAAATGGCGAAGCCATCGACCGACCTTCTTAAGAAGGATGTTGATTGGTGTTGGAAAACTGAACACCAAAACGCTTTTTGAAGCTGTTAAGGGGAGCTTGTTAAAAGCTCCCCTTCTTGCTCTCCCATACTCTGGGAAACCATTTAGTGTCGTCTGCGACGCCTCCGATTTCGCAATCGGATGTGCTTTGTTACAAGCAGACGATGCAGGAAGGGAACGCGTAATTGCGTTTGAGTCGAGGCAGATTAAAGCTGCGGAACG
>JAPDHQ010003547.1:0-10625 GCA_026184515.1 Peronosclerospora sorghi | reverse complement strand
ACATAGAAATAAATTTGTAAATTACACCTTGTGCGAACTTTTTTTTTAAAATTTAATATACCAAATAGTACGTTTCTCCGGATAGTAATCGAGAGTTTGATCGATTGATCGGGTCAAACCAACGCAAGATACAATCCAAAAGTCACGAAAGGAACATAAATTTCAAATATCCACGATCTTCCACAGAAAAACACAATCATTAACCCTTCCAAGAGATCCGTACTCGAAAGTTCGGATGATCTGCGATTGAGTGTAGGTGTACGCCCGGAACAAATCCCAAGGGCGGATTTTCCACTGAACCAAGTACTTTGTGTAATAAGAGCGACCATCTGTTGTGCGGTAGTCCGTCCAGACAAAACCGCTCAGGGATGATAATCGAATTACAGAAGGTTTTGTAAAATCAATGAATGGTTAGAAACGATTGCAGTGCTTGTTGGTCTAACTAAGATAATCTTACTTTTCTTTTTGGTAATTGCTATTGCCACCGCAGTTTTTGCTATTGTCACCCCATCTGCCACCCCACTGCCACCCTTGGTTACGTTTATGTGTACCCTTGGTTATAAATAACGAATTTCCAATGGCCACCGCTAGGGACACACCAAGAATTGGTACGCACTTGTTGTGTCCCTAGCGGTGGCCTAGTTAGAAATAGCGCATGATCACAAATCACCCTCGGTAGTGCTACGCGTAAGAAATGTAGCACTCCGCTAAATATCATTCAGCGCTTTCGTTTCATTGTTTACACTAGTATCCTTGCGGTGTAGAACTACCGTATGACTTAAAGCTACAACGTGAGGAAATTGATGAAAAAGACTTTCGAAACTACCACATGTTCACTTCGCGGGGGCTTCTTTATTTCAAAGTCACAAGGACTTAATTGTCCAGACGGACATGTCACTTCTCAAGCAGGAGATAAGGACAAATCATTGTCCGACGTGCGTCTCCTTAGCAACTTAATTGCCAAGAGTCTCGAGACTCTTTTCCCACTTCTCGAGGTTCCCCGGCAGTTTGGACCACTCGTCAAACTCCTCGTCAAATAGTGACGGGATGGACGTGGAAGCTGATGCGCTGGTGCCGGACGCTCCATAAATCTTACACAACGCAGCAACAAAAGCGAAACACAAGGTAGTGAGTGTAACGGCATAATAACGACCGCCACGCAACACCACATACAAATGACAACTTACTCCTTCTTTTTAGATGACTTAAGCTTGAAGAACGTGAAAATTGTTGCATAGGCACCCAAAGTGGCCATCACGATCTGATGAACATCTCAAAAGTACCAGTTTGTCAGTAAACAGCCGTATACAATCAGCCCAAGAAACGAACTTACGTGGTAATCCTTCGGCAGGTATTTGCGAACCTTAGCCTCAAGACTTCCCTCTGCTGGGCTGGTCCATGACCCATTAGACGCAACTGCGAAGGAGCACGGCAAACAGTAGGCTTGGGTACAGTCGTCACTTTTTTCACGAGGTGCATCATCGTATCCCGCATACCTTGCTTGGACACCTGCTGAGGACAGGTCCGCTTATCGTGAGTAGGTGCCCCGCACTCACCACACAATCGCGCCCTCTTTGTTGCATGTTCAAATGCAGTTATAGCCAAGGCTACACAAAACGTAACCAAGGGTGAGAGTGGGGTGGCAGATGGGGTGGCAATAGCAATTCCCTTCTTTTTTGGCGCTGCACGTTATAAGTTATGAGCCCAAAGACGCGGTACCCCAACGAGATACTTCGCGACGAAAACTACTCCTGTGGGAGCCAATTACCGCATGGCGTTGGACAGGAAGGACTTGCTCGGTCACCTCAGCATCGAGCCAGAAGAAGCAGCTCATGCCTCAACAGAATGGAACTCCGCCGATATCAAGGTGCTGGCTGTGCTGTCAAAGCTACTGAACCAAACGTATCAGATGATGGTGCGTGAGTGCACCTCTGCTTGGGAGGCTTGGGAAACGTTGCGCACCTTCTTCGTGAAGCAGAGTCTCCACAATCGAGTTCAGTTGCGCAAGCAGCTCCATGGGTTGACCATGCCATCTGGTGACAACCTCATGGAGCACATTGTTATGATCTATGCGCTCGTCTCACCGCTGTTGGTGACACGTTGGGTGATGAGGAGAAGGTCGTGATGCTCCTTGGGAGCTTTACATCCGAATATGATACGATGATCAGGTTGATTGAAGATCATGAGAGTGTGTCGCTACTGGACGAGTACGAGGTGATGCAGAAGCGTGAAGCCCAGGGGGAAGCGCGCAAAGCAACCTCGCGGATGAATGGGGTCGCACGTAGTGCTACAGCAGAGCGTGGTTGTCACGATTGTTGTAAAAATATCGATTCAATGGCAATGGGTACGGTTCAGGCCATGGTAATGATCGTGGTAGTCTCAGTGTTGGCTGCTCTGGTCGTGCGCACGGCAGCAGAAACGTTCGAGGCACCAAGGCCTTTCAAGGTACTTTCTATGATTGTGGCCGTGTGGTCACAAGAATACTGCATGTCCGCGTAGTCAAGGCGATGGAAATGGCGAGTTTGGATTCTCAGCCTCAGCTTATGTGTTCAGCGATGAGTCTACTTGGCTACTTGATAGTGTCGCCAGCTCCCATATGAGTAGCAACCTTTCGGAATTCATCGACTAAACGTTACATCGGATCGTCAATCGACATCACTGTGGCAAATGGTCAACGTCTGACGTCCAAAGGTACCGGCTCGGTGCGCTTCCAACTTAATAATGGGTTGTCCATCACGTTGACCAACGTACTTTACGTCCCCAAGCTTGATCGTAGTCTGCTGTCCATCTCGACGTTGATTTCGCGAGGTGTTGAAGTGAAGTTCACTCGCGTTGGTGCTACTGTGCTCTCGAATGGCCATGTTATCGCTGAGATACCTTGTGTCGGAAGTTTGTTTGCTCTGAAGGTTCGGCGCCTGCCGCCCAACGAATCGAACAATGTGACAACATCGCAGAAGGATGATGGCGTCACTCTGTGGCATGAACGCCTCGGTCACGTGTCTGGCTCGAAGATGGAGCTTCTGCCTGCACCCGTGGGTGGTGTTCCAGATCTAAGCAATGGTGTTGATGGCATTTGTGGCGGCTGTGCTAGTGGGAAGATGTCTGCAAACCCATTTCAGCACACATACGGGAGCGTTTTGAAGACATCGAGTCCCTTCGAAGTGGTGCATAGCGACGTCATGGGACCAATTAGACCACCGTCACGTGTGGTGGAGCGGCTGATCAAAGTTTTTGACGTTTGTTCAGGCGTTACCATGGCGCCCGAACTGTAACTCTAGGTGGATTTACTCTTAAATTTAGGTCAGGAATACAGTAACACATTCGGTATTTTCTAGACGAACTAGGCTTAAGAGACTCGGCGATCGGGCGGTGAAGATTTCCGCCGCCTGATCAAGTACCCCTTCGCCGATCAACACAAGATGACATTCTACAACCTGAGACCTGCCTTCATCTGTTCGCAACTCGCGCCAACTCGTGCCTGATCGACCAGATCGATCAGATCGATCAACGGTCTGCAATTATCGACTATTGGCCTTGATCACCCCTGATCAACGGACATCTACTTTGATCAACCCCTGATAAACGACCAGCGGCCCTGATTATCGACTGTTTGCGCCTCATCAAGCCTACTCAAGCCTGATATACACCAGTTGCTTCGTCACAATTCATCCCAATCTTGCATTGGAACCTCGCGGACTTACATCCCGGACATATGAAGAGCGACACACGCCCAAGCCGTCGGGTACACAAGGTGAGCAGGAACACAAGTCAGTCACACAAGACAACCGGAGAACCACCTTCGTTAATCGGCCCACACAACTAGGAATCTTGTGGGCTGGGTAAACAACTGGCTAAGTGGAGGACATCCTACGATGGCACCAGCTCATGAAAAAACGATCAGTTCCGCACTATACCTATAAACTCGAAAAGCGTATGACGGGGTGTTGCACGTCATAGGATCGGTCGATACCTTATCTGTTGGATTGTTGGGTAAGTACTCCTTTTATGCACGATTCACCGGTTCGACCCACAGTTCACTTGAACCGGGGGATGCTGACTTAGGTGGTTGAGATGCAAGGAAAATACTAGGAGTATGACAGGTTTATTAACTTTAATCTACTCACTTCGGCATTTGCCTCCTACATCTTAAGCTTCAAGCCAACAGGTTAACAGCCGCAGCTCTTAACCTTTCCAAGAACTCTTCAAACCATGACGACCAAGCGCGCCGAAGTCCTCCTGGGGAGTGGGAATTACCTCCACTTGGAGTACAACATGAGGATGACGCCCGTCAGAAAGGGACTGCTCGCTCATGTTCAAGTCTTCAAGCCGGAGAACGAGATCACGGAGGTGTGGCTGGCAAACGATGCGAAGGCACTGGTAATCATTGCGCAGGGCGTCGAGCTGCAGCATCAAAAAAAGATCAGAACGGCTACGCGCGCCATGGTGGCGTGGGGAACGCTGCGAGAGTTCTACAACCGTACCACGCTTCACAACCGTCTTACGATGACGCGTCGTCTCCATGAGTTTAAGATGAAGGACAGTTCCAAGATGACGGCACACGTGGATGCGTTCGACGAGCTGGTGGTGGGTCTCCAGACGATGGGGGAGCCAGTGGACGAGGCGCGGTAGGTGGTGGTGCTACTGAGCAGCCTTCCGTCCGAGTACGAGTTGATTGCATCCATTGTGGAGAACGCCAAGGATGTCACGCTGATCGAGGTGAAGGAGAAGCTGTTGAAAGAGAATGAACGGCTGTAGACGAAGGAGACCACGGAAAAAGCGTTCCGGGCGAACGGTTGCGCAGAACGGTTCAAAGGAGGCCTAGAGAACGGTCGAAAGGGGAACGGTCCACGCAGGAATGATGGTGGTTTCAAGGGCAAGTGTAGCCGGTGCGTATACGCACGGTGCGGCTAGCGCACAGAGGAAGAATATTCCTTAAAGCGGTAGCTACCGCTACTTAGCCGATACGCCCTTGTAAAGGGCTTAGTAGGAGAGTTATCCTACTCGGGGCCAAGATTCCCGGGTTGGTTTACTACGTAGCCTTAACGGCTGTGTTCCCTTTACGGGGTGTAGATAAAGGGAGGGCTCCCTCTTACCTACGACACTCACTGCACGCGCGACCGGTCGAGGTCGCGCGTCTGCTATTTAGAGTGAAATGTAAACTAAATATATTTAATATGTAATTAGCCTAAATTAATTTAAACTAATATAAACTATATGTAATGCTAAGTAGAATATTCCTAATTCGTACCTAGCTAAAATGTAGTGTACAAACCTGTGTACTGACACGTGGATGGCTGACACACCACCACACCAAGGGCCCATGCCCTGATTGGTTAAAATAACCAAAGGTTCGAAACCTTTCAACCCGGCCAATACTGACATCAACCGTGATGTACTCATGTACACCAACACTCAGTGTTAACCGAATGTAACCCCGTTACATAAAACGCACTAACCCGTGCGCCACCGTTACCCGCTACGGGTGATACCTCCAGGTTGCCACAGGCAACCACCACCAATGAACCGTACTTGGTTCAAGAGGCCCGACGTGCCGGACGGGCACGTAAGGGACCTCGCGACCCTCAAAAGAGGGCTAAGAACGCGGTCAAGAGGGGTTTAGCCTCTTATAACCCTGGACCAGCGGCTATACTGCCACGTGAAATTGCGCATCGAAAAAAACTCCGGGCCCGACTACTAACGCCCAAACATTATTCCGTTAGGGCCTACCGGACGCGCCTCTGGAAACAGGCACGCGGTGCCCTCGTGGATGTTCTCCGCGAGATTCCCCTTGTTCTCCTGAGGGACGAAAGCGTCGAAGACGCAGAACAGGCGTTCCGCGCCTGGGCGGAAAGGGAGAAACGCCTCCCCAGTTTCGATGCGCTGTACAACAGCTTTTCCGAACAGGACGTTCGGGTAGAGAGAGAGCGCTACGCTTGGCCTATGCTCAGGCCAAAGCGCAAGGGCAATTGCCTGTCTCCTATTATACGCGCTCTGCTCTCGATGTGGTTCCGGAGAGCAATGCAAGCACAGCATCTGCCTCCGGCGAACTCCCAGCTATTGGTAGTGAAGGGGCTTCTTCAGCCCCTTTGGTCGTTGACTCTCAGTGGGATTCTCCACTCGAAAGCGTCAACGACGTCACGGCAATCCTGCCGCAGGGGAGTCTCGTACTCCCACGAGTTCTGGGAATGTGGATACCCTTTCCACTTCACCAGGTACTGGGTCTCACCCCGGTGATGGCGTCGTACCATCAGGCGTTCCACATGATAATGTGGCGTACCCTCCGTATCGAGCACAGGAGGAGGGGGTCGCGTTATTGCGGCGTGACTTCCACGAGCGCTGTGATTGGCACAGCCTTCGCATCCAAGATGATCAGGAGGAACTCCGCAACGAGGGGAGTGCGAATGAACGCATCGAGGAGCGGCTTGCCTCTCTCGAGTCTCTCGTTACGGAGCTTCAGGGTCGTATTTCAACCCTGTCGGAGATGTTCCGACCTGTTGCGCCTTTCGGCTATCCGGTTTCTCACCCTCCTCCGAGAGGGGACCCGCCTCCGGGTTCTGGTATGGCTTAAGCATACCCACATAAAAGGTTGGATGCGTAAGCATCGCCTTCGGGATGTCTAAGGTGTACGACAAGCCCTTTCGGGCTAACACCTTAAAGGGTCCCACAAACCTGGGGCGCAGTTTATTGCGCAACACATTTGAAACTGCATGTGTTGTTACGCCGCCCCTTTCGGTCAGCTTTCTCCTTCTGCTTGTCTTGGCTTTCCGCCATGGCATCGCAGACGTGTCGTAAGACACTAAGGCGCGTCGATAAAAACTTATCGATGTGCTTTCGCACAGATACAGGGCTGACATCGGGGAATCCTCCCCCCTCAAGCCCTGGGCCACACACACGTGACGTCAACGGAACCCTCGTATTCACCAATACGCTCACGTAAAACGGGGTAAACCCCGTAGATGCATGTACCGAATTGTTGATAGCAAATTCAACCATCGGAAGCATCTCGCTCCAACTCTTTGGAGAATCCGGACATAAACTCCGGAGAATATCCTCCACAACGCGATTAACACGTTCCGTCTGACCGTCCGTCTGCGGATGATCCGCAGTGGACATGAGGAGCTTGGTGCCTAGCACCTTAAACAACGCTCCCCAAAATTGTCCCGTAAAACGGGGATCCCGATCCGACACGACGGAATCGGGTAGACCATGCTGTCGAAAGACACAGTCTAGGAACACTTTTACTGTTCCTTGTCCACCTATGGACTCTGGCACCGCCGCCAGGTGAGCCATCTTGCTCAAACGGTCTACAAAGACCAATATGCCGGTGTTCCCGGCCTTATCATTCGGAAAACCGAAGATAAAATCCATGCTAATGGATTTCCAACACTCCGTTGGAACCGATAAGCTCTCCAAAGGCGAAGATGAACTTGCAGAGGGTTTAACCCTCTGACACGTCTCACAGGTGCGTATATACGCACCGACCCACTTATACATATTGGGCCACCAAGACAAAGCGCTTAGAGCGCTGTAGGTCTTATCCCGACCTAAATGACCCCCGGTAGGGGCGTCATGTGCCTCAAATAGGACTCTATACTTCAGTTCCTCATTATGAGGAACTACCACCCGCGGAGTGTCCTCCGCGCTCGTGCTATAAAATAGCAAACCGTCATAGTACCTGTAACGGTGTAAACGAGCTTTAGCTCGACTTGACAGGGTTGGCTCAGACGAGCCAAGACCCTTTTCACCTAACGCGCGGATAAGCGCCGTACATTGTGGGTCTTTCTCATACGCCTGGCGTATGAGATCCACCACAGATGTGGTGACGAATGTCGCGTGAGCAAGCTCGTAATCGGGACGACGCGACAACGCGTCTGCAACACGTTCTGCTTGCCAGGTTTATACTTAACCTCAAAGTTGTACTCCGCAAAGAAGGAGAGCCAACGGGCCATCCGTTGCGAGGATGAGGCGACTTTGTCGCTGTCCGTAAGGACGCGTGGTCAGTATAAACCACGAACGGCTTTGAGCCAAGTAGGTGAACCCTAAATTTGACAAGAGCATACTTCATTGCGAGTAGCTCCTTGTAATGAACGGGATAATTCCGTTCCGCAGCTTTAAGCTGCCTCGTCTCAAACGCAATTACGCGTTCCCTTCCTGCATCGTCTGCTTGTAATAAAGCACATCCGATTGCTAAATCGGAGGCGTCGCAGACGACACTAAATGGTTTCCCAGAGTCTGGGAGAGCAAGAACGGGAGCTTTTAACAAGCTCCCCTTAACCGCTTCAAAAGCGTTTTGGTGTTCAGTTTCCCAACACCAATCAACATCCTTCTTAAGAAGGTCGGTCAATGGCTTCGCCATTTCAGCGTAGTTCTCGCTGTACTTGTGGAGATAGTTGGCTAATCCAATCCACTTCCGTAAATCTCTAAGATTTACAGGCGAAGGCCACTCCACAATGGCTTTCACCTTCGCGGGATCCGCCCGCACTCCATCCTTACCGATGAAGCATCCGAGGAAAGGAATTTCCTCAGCACCAAAGATACACTTGGATGCGTTTGCATATAACTTATGTTCTCGCATACATTCGAGCACTGCTCGAAGGTGTATCAGATGCGTCTGAACATCAGACGAGTCGCCTTCCGCACGACTATGGACGAATATGTCGTCGAAGTACGTCTGAGCGTACTTCCTATGAGGGCGGAAGAGTCGAGTCACCAAGCGATTGAAAGTCGCTGGTGCATTTGAAAGCCCTTGTGGAATAACAAGCCATTCCCACAGCATGCCACTAGGCGTGCTAACCGCTTTTAGTGGAATATCGGACGCTCGCATGAGCACCTGATAATATCCGTCCACCAGATATAAGGCACCGTACACAGTACAGTCCGCCATATTGTTCTGGAGGACATCCTTCCGAGGAATCGGAGTCTGCATGAGTACAGTAGCTGCATTCAGCTTGTTATACGCATGCACAATGCACCACTTTCCGTTCGGTTTACGAACACAAAAAGTGGGAGATGAGTGGGGAGACTTACTCTCCCGTACCATCCCTGCCTCTTCTTTCCCCTTGAAGAATGCGTCGATGACGTCGCATTGTTCCTTGGGGAGAGGCCACTGCCTATTGACGCAGTATTTGGTTCCAGGAACCAAATCAATTTCATGTCGGACTCCCCGATCCGGTGGTAACCCCATCGGCGGTTTGTCACTAATGACATCTCCAAATTCCTTTAATAAGGAATGGAAAGGGTCCTCAAGATCCTCGCGGATCTTGAGGCCGCTTCGGGCATTCAATGCCTGTTTGGTTTTCACCAAAACTGACTCGTCCATCGTGGAAGAGGAGTTCATCTCCTCTTCCGGACGCAACACGACGACCTCGTCGATTTCATCTGCTTTCAAAGCAGTCTCAAACTCGTTGAAGGACATCTCCTCCAACGACAACAGTTCGCCTACCCCAGGCAACCGTTCCAGGCTTACGCCTTCTGTGACAACACCTGTCACACTATTCAGCATCCTGTAGGACTGCTGACTACTGGCCTCGGGACTCATCCCGAGACCCAGATAGGGGGTGTCAATTGCCCCATCTATTGGAAGCGCCACGCGCCTATCCACAGAGGTATCTACCTCTACCACCGGTGACTCGCCGGTCTCGCCTATAACGGCGTAATCGGAATCATTTCCGACGTGCGAAAGAGACGAACTTCGGGTCTCTTTGCTTGGAAGCGCCTCGCGCTTAAGCACAGGGTCTCTACCCCTACCACTGGAGTCGCAACTTGTTCGCCGGACACGGCATGGTCGGAATCAATTCCGACCTGTAAAAGAGACGAACTTCGGGTATCTTCTCTAAGCGCCTCGCGCTTACTCTCAGAGGAACTATCAGAGGAACCCACCTCTATCACTGGCGACTCACCAGTCTCGCCTATAACGGCGTGGGGATTAACCGCAGAACCCCCCTCGTTAAGGAACTCTTCCTTAACGCCATCGGGAATGATTACTTCAGACATCCCAATCTCTGGCATCTCACGCCAGAAAAGCTTTTGCGATCGAGCAAAGGTGGGTTCATGACTCGCCAATGCTTCACCCGACAGCGGGTGCGTTGAGCCAATGGACTTATACTTCCAGTCTATCCATGGCTCGTGGCGTTCCAGCCACTTCATGCCCAGAATGAGGTCATACCTCGAGTCCAAATCCAGGACTAGGCAACCTTCTAAGCTGTCGAAGTCTGCAAACTTCAGCTTAAGGTCAATAGAGACCTTGGGTACAGAAACCTGTACGCCCGTCACAAGACGGACCGTGACAACGTCACGAGAACGTGCCGCTAGGGGCCTCGGCATACAGCCGACTCTTCTCCACAGAAGCTCGTCTGACATAATTGTCAGACGATCCAGAGTCTATCAAGACTCTCCAAGGATTATCAAAGCCTTTCACGTCCGCAAGGACTACCAGCAAACCTGGCTCGTACACCAACTCGGTGCTAGAAAGCACCGCTTCCCTCGGGGCTTTGTGCTGTCGTCCCCTACCCTGGGGCTTAACAGCACTGAGGGGTCCCCCAGTAGGGCGCCCCGACGGCGGAGACGTCGTTTCCCGACGGCTTGGACAAGGGCTTTTTCCCCATCCTTGGTCCCTTGTATCGAGT
>JAPDHQ010003530.1:0-18114 GCA_026184515.1 Peronosclerospora sorghi | reverse complement strand
TATATATATATATATATATATATATATATATATTTAGGGAGAGCCTGCGATCACACTCACACACCCTCACATAAAAGGGTGGGTGGGTGTGACCGTAGTAGTGAGTGAGAAGGTGAGGTATATTTAAGTACGCGTAGACGTCCCTCCGAAACTTTATAGCCTCGGTGGAAGGTGGAACCTACTTCTTTGCACGCTGCGGAATAGACCCCGCCAATGGAAGTACCGTCTGATCCGTTGATAGGTACGCCCTATGCCTTGGTGTCCTCCTTCCAAACTCACATGATAGTGGTGGAGGACATCTGCGTGCAAGGTCTCGGGTAGTACCATTTAATTGACGATCGACGATCATCTTGATCATCCTGATCATCCCCGGTTCTCTTTTTGTCCGCATTCCCACAGTAAATCAGTAATCCTTGTTCGTCAACATCATAGTTGTCGGCAATTTTCGCACACTCCTTCACCTCGTCTGCGCTCAATTGGATAACGTCACCGTACAGATAACACCGCAAATCGTGGATCCATTTCTCTTCATCCTGTGCCTTTTTCACCCGTTCCATTCTTATTCCGGCTACTGGTACATCGGTCCATGTTGACGGTCGTGGTTGCCGGTGGTTACGTGATCGGGTCGTCACTAGCACTTGCGGGGCTGATTGATCTTCGTTCCATGTGATTACTTCGGGTAGACGGTTGAGATTAACTAATCCTTCCAGCTGTTTCTCATCTTCGATCTCAAATCTTGTTCCACCCTGCATAGCCATGGTGGTAATGTGATCTGCACTCCTATTCCACTCTCTCTTGACATGTACCAAATCGTGATCACTCCACTCGCGTAGGAGGTTAAATGCGCGCTGTTGTAGCACTTGCAATCGCGGAGCTTTGCATTCCATTTCTCCTCGCATTTGCCGGATCACCAAATTAGAGTCCCCACACACGATCACCCTTCCTTTGGTATATCGTGCCAACAAGTCCAGACTTAAAAGCAACCCGTGGTATTCTGCTTCATTCACCGTGATATACGGTGCATGATCGGCGATCGCGTTCATAATCTTCCATTCCGGTAACTTCCACACAATGGCACCAAATGCACCCACACGTCGCTTGACACTTGCCGATCCATCAAAACTGATCACGTAAAGTTCTTCACCTTTTTTAACCGTGGGAGGTGGTACTTCGATCATCTGCCGCGGTTGCTTTTTCGGTGCGATCGCGATCAACGCTTCATAAATTTCGGTGCGAGGGGTGATGCTTGCGGCTAACGCCCCTAGCACCTCCTCTTCTCCATGCACACATTTCTTGATCTCGAGGTCCCACTGTGATAGGATCGCAGCCCATCTACCTAATCGTCCTTCCAACCCATTGGAAGTTAGTAACCACTTCAATGTAGATAGACGTGATAAAACGGTGATCGTCTTTCCGACCAGCATTGTGAAATAAACATCCAAAATTCGTAAAAGCGCCAGAACTTCCTTTTCGACGGGGCTGTAATTCAGCTCACCGCTTTTCAACGTTCGGCTAGCGAATGCGACGGGATGATACACTTGATCGTATTCTTGTACTAGAGCGGCAGATACTGCCCATTTTCTAGCGTAAACCACGATCACCGGCGTCTTGTCCTGTTCAAAGTGTCGCAGGGTTGGAGCTGATGCAATTTTCGCCTTCAGCATGCTGAATGCCACTTCTGCTCTAATTAGTCGATCATCCCGTGATTTGATTCCGCCTCACTATGTGATCGTTTCTTCGACTCTTGATAATCTATCTCCCTCAATTCGTAAAGCACGGCGGCATAGATTACGAAATCTTCAATAAGTCGACGATAGTAATTTAGGCTTCCCAAGAACGATTGCATAGCACGTAAGGTGCCAGGGAAAGGCAAATTGATCAGATCGTCCAGGTTATTTGGATTTGTTTCTAACCCGCGGCAAGAGACGTGATGTCCTAAATAGGGCACTTCGCTTCGCCCCCAGTACGATTTAGCCACGCTGATCGACAAATTCCATTGATCGCACTTTTCCAGCAAGTGCCGCACCTTATCGCATAGGGTGGACCAAGTAGGTGCAGGGATTAATATATCATCGATATATGATCGCCGTTGCAGCACAGACGGTCCCGGCGTTTGGTCGGGTTCTCCTGCTGTAAATACATCAGCTAATTCATCTGCACCGTCTTTGACCCTAAGATATCCATATAGTGCATTGTCGATCAACCGCTGATAAATTTGCGGAGCATTCTTGAGGCCAAAGGGCATCCTATTCCACTCAAACAATCCAAATGGAGTGCCAAACGCCGAAATTTGACGTGCTCTATCGGTCATAGACACGACCCAGAAACCACTCGCCATATCCAAAGATCAAAACCACAACGCTTTATCCAAGTCTTCGAGTAGATCGGCGATCAGAGGCATTGGGTACACCATCAAACGCGTGAGTTGATTCACCGCGCGATAATCAATGCATAGACGTATATCGACCCCACTCTTTTTCACGATGATCACTATAGGCGATGCCCAGGGTGACGTTGACGGCTGAATGATCTTAGTTGCTAGCAACCCCTTGATCAGGGCCAACAACTTCTCGCGAAACTGTGGGGCCACTTTCTGGCACTTTTGGGCGATCAGGCGCGCATTACCCACATCGAAATCACAAACAACTCCTCGTGCAGCGGGGGGTAGCGCGTTTCCCTTCCCAATCAACAGATGTTTTTTCGTTCAAATTAGTTCGCGAAGTTGATCTATCTCCTCCACTGTGTTGACTGTGGGATCTCCGACTAGCAAATCGTCTTTGGTTACTTCTTCGGTGCTTGCAGACACTTCGGGTAACGTAGCAAGCTGCTTCTCCAATTCTTCCACATACAAATCTCCACCTTCGTGATAACAAACCTGATCGTCAATAGGTGTCACGTCGAATTCGCTGGGGTTGGCTGAGACAGGGTGATTACACGCCTCTTGAGTAGGTGTATCGCTTGAAACGGGCTGTTCAACTCCATGATTGAGGGTCGGAACTTTCACTTCCGGCCCCTAATCGCACCGCTCTTGCACCCCTTGCACCTTCTGCGCCCCTTCGGTTACCAACGCTACAGATGCGACGATCGTGTTCGTGGGACGTACTAAGATACTTCGAGGAGTTGGATACTCCTTCTTCTCGACTAATGGACCCTTATCGACACTTTCTTGATCGTCAGATACTAGATCGGTGGAGGCTTGATATGCCAGATTTTGCCACTCTTTGTAACGGTTGGACCCGATCGAAACAAATCCGGGGCGGCGGGGCACATCATCTTTGTTCATTCAAATACCTAAAATCGTCTCTTCTTGGACAATGATGGGGTGATCGACGATGTTCGTAACACATAAATACCTCAATTTGCCCGCGCCCCTAGCGATAGTGGGGACCCAATCTCTTCCACGAGTAATCCACAACTTGCGAGATCGCTGATCGTAAATTCGTACTTCGGCTGATCGACCTACTGGGATCTGTTCACACTGATCGAACTTCATATAATTACCGCTCGACCCATACAACTGTCGACGTCCCTCCAGTGGGATGATCACTTCGTCAGGTAAGCTTAGTGCGCCATGAGCGATATCTAATCGAACACCAGCTGGTATCATGAAATCCATACCCAATATGGCATCTTGACCAACAAGTTTGCCCACCCATGCCTGGAAATATTAAATCAATGAGCCCTCTAGCTTGATCTTGATTTTTGCACGTCCTTCTGTTTGGTATGCACTTTCTCCAATGCCGACGCATTCTTGTGTTTGACTCGTGTCAATCCAACAACCAACCTTACGAGCAAAGGTTGAGTCGATGATCGACACTTCGGCACCAGAATCAAATAATATCATAGCTCGCTCGTTATTGATTTTTCCACTCGCCTTGGCTTTCTTGAACCATTTCTTTGGCGAGTGATATTTCCAATATCCACGTGAATCGCCTGGAAGTAATTCGACTTCCATGATCACAGGTGATCGAGAAAACTCATCAACATGGAAATTAGCCAAACGTGGTAAATCAAGCTGATCGCGTTTTTCCTTATCTCTTGTTGCTACTCGATCAGCCTTCTTCTTATCCACAAATGCAAAAATACACAAACTAGAACGCTCGTCTCGTACCAGATTCCAACCTGGCGAGCGTCCTAGTTTAACAAATCTTCGGCTTCCTTGGGCAACAGTCCTGCATTTCTTGGTAGGGTTATACCATTGGCGGATGCGGTTGTAAAATTCTTCCATAGGGCACTTCCCCGCATCGTGAATCTAGCCGCATGCTCGGCAGTTGTACAGGCATTGATCGGTGGGGTGTCCTTTCTTGCCACACTTCAGGCAAGTCAGGCGCTTCCAGCAACGTAAGTTGTCGTGTCTGATCGATCCACAATGACTGCACTTCTTTATCGCGCCTTGATCGACTGCGTTGGAGTCGCTCCGTTTTCCTGATCGTGACTCGCCAGGCTGATCGTGCGCCCTTGGTTGATCGCGCATAGTGGCAATCATATAGCGGCGCTGATCGCCATCACTTCCACTATCATCAGCAATTGATTCTTCGCTACCAGACGTTACCTTGATCGCACGTACGCCCCTAGGCTTTCGCGTCGCGGCCGGTGCTTGATCATCGCCGGATTTTGGGCGGAATCTGCTGGTGCCTACTGCCGCTGTTGGATGATACCACTTGTTGCGTACGTTTTCCCGCAACGTTTCTTCCAGGTCCGAAGCACGATCCAAGCGTAGGAGAGCCGGCTGATCGGCGAGTTCGCGATTGGCCAGAGGGTCCAGAAAATGTTGAACATGTTCGCGCAGACTTTCGGGTGGTCCATCTCTGATCGGTAACTTAGCTCGCAGTCCCTCCACATTCAGTCGGTGCAAATATTCGATAGGAATTTCGTCTGATCGCTGCTTCATATAATAATACTGGCGGGATACCGATTGACCAGTTCCACAGTATTGTACTTCGAATTCATCCACGAGACTTTTCCAACTTGATCGGGTGGTTCTACTCAACTGTCGATGCCAGTTGCGCGCTGGTCCCTTCAGTAAATCGCCCAGAATTAGACACTTTTCAGGATCAGAAGCTTGATCGCGCATGAATGCTGATTTGAGACGACTGATCCAGTTTCTCGCTTGATCTTCATCCCCTTCTTTTCCCGAAAATTCTTTCAAATCGCTGATCGCAGACATCCGAATTCTGGCAATTGGCTGCTGATCAGGTGTCCCAGTATACGCGGATGCCACTGTGGCTCGCTGTGGCAGTGTTATCGGTTCATCAGGGTCGACGTAGTCAATTTGATACCGTTGATCGTGAAACGAGTGCACGGATTCCATATCCACATCTTTTACCGTCGTCGAGCTATCTGGTTTCGACTTCTGACCACGCAACGAGTGTACGGACTCCATATAGACATCCCTGATCGACGCAGCTCTTCCTTGATTTGGCTGGCGGATTTTGGCGCCAACGACTCCAGGTGCCCACTTACTGCTCTCTTCAGCTAAAAAATTCTTCATGGCTTTGTCAAAAAACATCTGCCACTGTGGCCCTTGATCGTTTTCTGTCTTGATCGACTGAGGTTCAGTCTTGACAACCGGCAATTTGGAGTTGTCCTTTTGGAAAACTTCCATTCTGGTTATCTTGGGCTCCATACTCCCCGCGCTACTTGACTCAATTCCCTGATCGTCACCCTCTGAAGGGGCAGATTTGTAGCACGATGACCCCGAATGTCCCGCTACGTTGATTGACGGACTTGCCTCAATCTTCAACGGGGATTGTGGCGGTGAACTGGGGAAATCTTTATCGTCTGCTTCGCCCACGATGGGTATCAACTGGGAATACAACATCTGGGTGGCCTCTGCCAGATATTTGGAGTCCTGATCGAATACTTCCTCGGCATCGTAGGCGCCTGTTATCAGACCAGCCTGCTTGATCAGGAGTATTAGCCTTAGCAAAATCGTTAGCTTATCATTTCCTTTCGTGATTGGCTGGTTGACCGGTCTACTCAGCTTCCCGCTGATCGTGACCCCGAGCAGGCTCATGATCGATTTCGTCATCAGGTAATCTTCTAGGTGCTCTCGGTAAATCTTTTGGTAAAACGTCTTTACCAGATCGGCTTCCGTTGGCGGCGCACTTGATCGGCTTTCGTCGCTCTCCGACCCAGGCGCTTTGATCAACATCTTCGGTTGGTCGGTCTTGTAATACTTCTCCATCGGATCCCAATCTGGATCATTATATACATGTATTTTTGGCGGATCATAACGCAAGTTATGATCCGCATGGGCTCCCGAAGGAGCCTCGGGAGGTGGTTGAGGCTTCTCCTCCTTTACGTCATCTGGATTCCCCCCCAGGTCCTGATGATCGGCATTTCCTTTCTTCTTCAGGCATGACGATGGCGAACTGCCTTCCGTCGTCACAACCACCTCCTCCTTTTCCACCTTGATTTTCACCTCAGCTTCAGCTTCCGTTTTCACTTTCACATCCGCGCTATATTGCGTAGAATCGCGGTGATATCCCGCGTCGCCCAAAGATCCGGGCACGCGCACCATTGTGGTGGAGCGGCTGATCGAAGTTTTTGAGACTTGATCATGCGGTACCACGGCGCCCATACTGCCGACTAACGAAGGGGGTCCTCCGGATGTCTTAGACTGCTTGTGTTCTTGCTCACCTTGTGTACCCGACGGATGGGCGTGGGTCGCCCCCCAGGTGGCGGGGACGGCGCACAGCGAATTCTTGATGCAAGATTGAATTTACTAACTTGTGACGATCCAACCGATGCGATCAGGCTTGATCACGTCAATTAACCGTGATCAGACTTGATCAAGTTTGGGCTGATGCTAATAACCGACGTTCAGCAGTATTCCGTCTTGATCGCAAGTGCGATCAGGCGGCAGTCCGATGCGACCAGGCTTTGGCAGACGTTAGTAACCGTCGATCAACAATATTCTGTCTTGATCGCAGATGCGATCCGGTACTGAAAGGCTCGATCAGGGGCTAAAAGCTGCTGCCCAGTCGTAATATACCTTGATCAGACTTAATCAAGCACCGGAAGTCGTTCAAGTAGCAGTTGGAGCGATTTGCGATCAGCGATCACGATCACTATTTGCAAAAAGTGTCGATCAGGTGTTGATCGGTAGGGGGGTACTTGATCAGGCAGCGGAAGTCTTCACTGCCTGATCGCGGAGCCTCTAAGCCGTCAAACAGCTAAGGAACGCCCAAATCAATGCGCTCCTAGCCTAGACTATACGAGGAATAAGTATTTATATTAAAATCCACCTAGAGTTCCCGTGGGGCGCTTAAAGCAGCCGAACTCTAGGGGCCAAACGTTAATTTCACGGGGAAGAGGTGAGAGCACTGCTCGATCACGTTCCCAAAACCAAAAACCTTTACACGAAGAACCGCAGACACTGCGGGCGGAGTTGTGGAGTGAGTTCCCAACACTCTACGTCTGCCGGTGGGCCAAAAAATGCACTAAGTGCTCCCGCCCGGGACGTAGAGGTATATACTAGTGAGGGAGGCGCAAAGGTGCCGTCCCTAAAACGATCTGCTAGATCGAACGCAAAAGGAGAACTTTATTATCAACTAAACCCTTAGATCTACCCTGTTCCTACTTTCAACCAATCCGCATCGTCCATTCGAAACGCCTTCCGTCCATCAGTCGACCTGATTTTTCCGCTTGTTCCTTGTTTGTTCGCTGGTGTTCGCCGCGTACCTGTAAGTAATCCGCATATCTTCCGTGTCCCTTCTATATCCTGTCTATGTACACCACCGTGGTACGTACTACTATACCCACCGTGGTACACATGGCGGTACCTACTTATGTACTACTGTATCCACTATCTGCGTCCACTATCAGGCCCCTAATTCAGGTCCTAATATTAGTCATAATATTAGGCCCCCTATGGGCCTAATAAAATGTCCAACATTAGGCCCTATTTTTGCCTAATTAAAAAATCAGCTTTAAGACAACCGCCCCTGAGTCTCGTCCCAGCCGTACAGCGATTGGGGCGAGGGTCGATCATGCCGTTGATTCTGGGGATCATACTGCCGTTGGAGAATTGGTCGTTGCACATCGATCAGGTCACCATCAACTGTCGATCATCACCCATCATCTGCCCCGTCTCCCCTTAATCAAGCCCAGTTCCATCAGGCGGTTACCGTTGGGGCTGTCCACTGCGATCTAACACTCGACTGAGGCCAACCGTGACAACTGCGATCAGGCTGTCTCGATCAGGCATTCCCAGTCTGCTATGCCATCTTCAACGGACAGCTTGTCACCCCACATCACCAACGTTCCTGCCTTGGATAAGGCCGCAGCTGATCAGGCGATCGCCGCGATCAAGCAGGCCTGCGATCTGCAAGCGGCTCTCCATTCCAGCAACGAGCAGGTCGCCTTGTTGTCTGGCTCACTCGCCATGAGTGAAGACACGGTTGCGATGCTTCGTCGGCGGCTCACTCGTACCCAACGTGACGCGGCGGACCGGAAGAAGGTAATCGAGGGAGGCCTTAAATAACTGGAGCCGCTGCGCGGTTTTATCAACTCTGCGGTCAAGAAGCTCGAAACCCAGTTGAAAGACGCCAAAAGCATTATCGCCGATCAAGAGAAGACCATATAAGATCAGGGTGTCTAGATCCGGGAGCTGGAGTGTCGCAACGACCGTGAACGTTACCTGCGATCAACGCTTGACGACACAATTGCATACCAAACGAAGGAATTGGAGCAACTCGAACAGCGTGTATCCACGTTGCAGCACGAGCGCGATCAAGTTATTTCCCTCAATGTGCGCTTGGTCCAACGGGCGGTAAGTCTCACTATCGAGGTGGACAAGTACAAGGATCGATGCGATCGTCTCCAGAAGGAGAACGAGTCTACTCGCGCGTCGATGGACGATTACACTGCCATTATCGCCCAAGCACAGGAGATATCGGATCGGGTTGAAGCGGAGCTCACTACCGCTCGACGTCACCTCGATCAAGTTTCAGAGGGCCGGGACACATTGCGTGATCGGCTACGACAGGCCCAAGGCGAGGTTGCGCGGTGGCGCTCTCATCAATCGAATATTCATTCCGCACTGACGGGTATATCTCTGCAGATTCTGGCCGGCCCTGATAAGGTCCCATTGCCTGCTAGTCCCTCCGCTGCTTCGACGACCCACTTGGTAGGCAGTACCACTCCATCGTCCGGAAAGCGTATTCGGCGTTCCCGATCCTCTTCTCCGACTAAGCGGCCACGCCTTCTCTCTTCCGCTTCGGAGGCGAAGAATGCGGGTGATGATCCCCTTACTTGCGATCAAGACGTTGAAGATGAGGACACTAGCCCGATTGCCTCCATCCCTTCTACTCCAACCATTAGCGAGTTCGGGAGCGAGAGCCAACCTGATCACGACCCGACCGGGTCCTTTTTTCCTCGCACGGGTGACTTCCGGACCTTGATCGCGATTCCTGATGGTACCACTGACGCCGATATCCTGCCTTGGACTCCGGATCAGCTCGGCATGTACAATTTACACAACGTCACGGCCCAAGTGTTTTCGACTACTTGACCCGCCCTGCTGGATGGTTGTTCCCGCCTGCTGCGTTGTCCCCTCCTACTAGTGCGTGGTCCGGTCATTTGATCACCCAGGCAGAGATTGAACATTTATACTCCCTGCGCCCCTGGGATATTTTTTCGACCATGTTGCCGCCTCTTTCTTTTCGCTCGGCTGGCTGGTTCGCTGACCTGGAGACCAAGTATCTCACGTTCCTCGATCATCACGCATTGGCGATTTGGGAATCAACCCACTATCTCCCTATCGCGAAGAATCTTCGTGATATTGATGACTTCTTCCGCGATTATTACATCCAACGTCGCCAACGCAGAAGCCGGGATGAAGCGACCTGGAAAAGTGTCGTGGAGCTCATCTTGCGGGGTATTATCGACGGGAGATGTGATCTCGACATCTTCTTGGACCCTTCGATCACCCATTGTGCCCGCAATCGCCCGCTGAAGTTTTCCCCGGCCGATGATGGAGTGTGGTACCCTGGGTTTCTATCGGACCCGCCACCTCAGAGCCTACAAGAAGCGCTGGCAGATGTCGACGACCTTGAGCCTTGTCGGGTTCAATATCGTTCCTGCCCCGAAAATCACCCTGGTCGTAAGATTCCTCGCCTTCGCCGTAAGTTCTATGGGTCCGAATAGTCGGTCGATCACCTTTCTTCAATCAATACATTCTTTCGATCATGTCATTTCACTGTTGTCCTTTGTCCTTAAATGCATAATATAAATTGGTAGTCCGTCGGCTCATCTGCCGTATCCAATCACCATACCTCGCAACATCCATTGTTATAACACCATTTCCAGTCAATCATCACTTCGTCATCCATTGGGAGCTTCGTCGATCACGATTTCCCTGATCAATCAGCTGATCACACATTAGTGGGACTCTTCATCCACTTGCATTACAGAAAACCGATGTCGGTTGATCAACCTTATCTCAAAGTCCTTGATCAGGGCATCACAGTTCAAGCCCGCCTCGTCTACCCATGACGGCTCGGTATGACCCTTCCAGTAGACTTGATACTCATGCAACGTCCTTCCATATCTAGTCTTTCGACCAGATCGAACATCAGTGACGCGATCAACTTCAAATTCGTCTGGATCTAGCGTCATTTCCCAGCTGTCCTGGGGTAGCAAAGCTTCTTCAAAGTCGGACCGCTCTTCAATCCCAGCTGTTAACACGGCGATGGGGCGATCTGGAAACTCCTTAACCAATTTTAACTTGGATAGGTGCACCACGGGGAACATGCTATAGTCCGTACCAGCTGTAACCAATCTTGCTGCATGATCACCGATCACCTCATCGACCCTGAAGGGTACATGCCACATAAGCGCCAGTTTCTTTGCATACCCTTCTTTAACGCGATCAAGGTATAGCCATCCCCTTGATCCAGCCTCGATCTTGTGTGGCGTCACCTGATCGTTGTGCTTTTCAGCTCGATCAGCCATCGCTTGGTGTAATCGAACGTTCACCTGATCACGAGCGAGGCGATAGTATTTCTGCAACTTGTACCTCCATCGTCGAGCATCACGGTCCTTGCGTCGAATTCCACCTAATTGCAATGTCGATTCCAGAGATGATCGTGGATCCCACCCATACGCCAAGTAAAAGGGCGTTTCTCCACGAATGCGATCAGGGGTTGAATTCAACGCAAAAACCAGTCACTCTGCGTATGCAATCCAATCTTTCTGGCCGACATCTGACACATACATCTTGATGGCCCTCGTAATCGTCTGCACCGTTCTTTCTGCCTTGCCATTTGCCTGCGGACGATACGCCATAGTGGCAATCTGCCGTTGTCCCACGATCTTGTTGAACGCACGAAATACTTCCGACATAAATCCAGGCTCTAGGTCGTGCCTGATCACCTCACTTGCACCAAATCGTCGGAACACGCACTCTTCGTAATTTTCCGCGACTTTCTGCGCTGTGCGAGATGATCCAGCTTTCGCGATCACCATACCCGTGAACAGATTAACCCAAATCAGCAATTCCGTATGCCCGTCGGTTGATCGAGGCAATGACGGTATGTGATCCATGGCAATCACTTGGAACGGGTACGTGGCCTCGATATTCCCCGGCGACATGCCCTTGATCGTAGGCTGGCCCTTCCCCGTCTCGCAATCCACACATTGTCCAACAACGTATCGGAGGGTATAAACTAGCGGAAAATTATTCCGTATAATATTTCCATAGGAACGACAGCGTTGGAAGACGAAACTTATAAAGTACTGGAATTTATTACGTAGCAAGGGATAAGATTTCAGAGGGATGACCGTATATATATATATATATATATATATATATATATATTTAGGGAGAGCCTGCGATCACACTCACACACCCTCACATAAAAGGGTGGGTGGGTGTGACCGTAGTAGTGAGTGAGAAGGTGAGGTATATTTAAGTACGCGTAGACGTCCCTCCGAAACTTTATAGCCTCGGTGGAAGGTGGAACCTACTTCTTTGCACGCTGCGGAATAGACCCCGCCAATGGAAGTACCGTCTGATCCGTTGATAGGTACGCCCTATGCCTTGGTGTCCTCCTTCCAAACTCACATGATAGTGGTGGAGGACATCTGCGTGCAAGGTCTCGGGTAGTACCATTTAATTGACGATCGACGATCATCTTGATCATCCTGATCATCCCCGGTTCTCTTTTTGTCCGCATTCCCACAGTAAATCAGTAATCCTTGTTCGTCAACATCATAGTTGTCGGCAATTTTCGCACACTCCTTCACCTCGTCTGCGCTCAATTGGATAACGTCACCGTACAGATAACACCGCAAATCGTGGATCCATTTCTCTTCATCCTGTGCCTTTTTCACCCGTTCCATTCTTATTCCGGCTACTGGTACATCGGTCCATGTTGACGGTCGTGGTTGCCGGTGGTTACGTGATCGGGTCGTCACTAGCACTTGCGGGGCTGATTGATCTTCGTTCCATGTGATTACTTCGGGTAGACGGTTGAGATTAACTAATCCTTCCAGCTGTTTCTCATCTTCGATCTCAAATCTTGTTCCACCCTGCATAGCCATGGTGGTAATGTGATCTGCACTCCTATTCCACTCTCTCTTGACATGTACCAAATCGTGATCACTCCACTCGCGTAGGAGGTTAAATGCGCGCTGTTGTAGCACTTGCAATCGCGGAGCTTTGCATTCCATTTCTCCTCGCATTTGCCGGATCACCAAATTAGAGTCCCCACACACGATCACCCTTCCTTTGGTATATCGTGCCAACAAGTCCAGACTTAAAAGCAACCCGTGGTATTCTGCTTCATTCACCGTGATATACGGTGCATGATCGGCGATCGCGTTCATAATCTTCCATTCCGGTAACTTCCACACAATGGCACCAAATGCACCCACACGTCGCTTGACACTTGCCGATCCATCAAAACTGATCACGTAAAGTTCTTCACCTTTTTTAACCGTGGGAGGTGGTACTTCGATCATCTGCCGCGGTTGCTTTTTCGGTGCGATCGCGATCAACGCTTCATAAATTTCGGTGCGAGGGGTGATGCTTGCGGCTAACGCCCCTAGCACCTCCTCTTCTCCATGCACACATTTCTTGATCTCGAGGTCCCACTGTGATAGGATCGCAGCCCATCTACCTAATCGTCCTTCCAACCCATTGGAAGTTAGTAACCACTTCAATGTAGATAGACGTGATAAAACGGTGATCGTCTTTCCGACCAGCATTGTGAAATAAACATCCAAAATTCGTAAAAGCGCCAGAACTTCCTTTTCGACGGGGCTGTAATTCAGCTCACCGCTTTTCAACGTTCGGCTAGCGAATGCGACGGGATGATACACTTGATCGTATTCTTGTACTAGAGCGGCAGATACTGCCCATTTTCTAGCGTAAACCACGATCACCGGCGTCTTGTCCTGTTCAAAGTGTCGCAGGGTTGGAGCTGATGCAATTTTCGCCTTCAGCATGCTGAATGCCACTTCTGCTCTAATTAGTCGATCATCCCGTGATTTGATTCCGCCTCACTATGTGATCGTTTCTTCGACTCTTGATAATCTATCTCCCTCAATTCGTAAAGCACGGCGGCATAGATTACGAAATCTTCAATAAGTCGACGATAGTAATTTAGGCTTCCCAAGAACGATTGCATAGCACGTAAGGTGCCAGGGAAAGGCAAATTGATCAGATCGTCCAGGTTATTTGGATTTGTTTCTAACCCGCGGCAAGAGACGTGATGTCCTAAATAGGGCACTTCGCTTCGCCCCCAGTACGATTTAGCCACGCTGATCGACAAATTCCATTGATCGCACTTTTCCAGCAAGTGCCGCACCTTATCGCATAGGGTGGACCAAGTAGGTGCAGGGATTAATATATCATCGATATATGATCGCCGTTGCAGCACAGACGGTCCCGGCGTTTGGTCGGGTTCTCCTGCTGTAAATACATCAGCTAATTCATCTGCACCGTCTTTGACCCTAAGATATCCATATAGTGCATTGTCGATCAACCGCTGATAAATTTGCGGAGCATTCTTGAGGCCAAAGGGCATCCTATTCCACTCAAACAATCCAAATGGAGTGCCAAACGCCGAAATTTGACGTGCTCTATCGGTCATAGACACGACCCAGAAACCACTCGCCATATCCAAAGATCAAAACCACAACGCTTTATCCAAGTCTTCGAGTAGATCGGCGATCAGAGGCATTGGGTACACCATCAAACGCGTGAGTTGATTCACCGCGCGATAATCAATGCATAGACGTATATCGACCCCACTCTTTTTCACGATGATCACTATAGGCGATGCCCAGGGTGACGTTGACGGCTGAATGATCTTAGTTGCTAGCAACCCCTTGATCAGGGCCAACAACTTCTCGCGAAACTGTGGGGCCACTTTCTGGCACTTTTGGGCGATCAGGCGCGCATTACCCACATCGAAATCACAAACAACTCCTCGTGCAGCGGGGGGTAGCGCGTTTCCCTTCCCAATCAACAGATGTTTTTTCGTTCAAATTAGTTCGCGAAGTTGATCTATCTCCTCCACTGTGTTGACTGTGGGATCTCCGACTAGCAAATCGTCTTTGGTTACTTCTTCGGTGCTTGCAGACACTTCGGGTAACGTAGCAAGCTGCTTCTCCAATTCTTCCACATACAAATCTCCACCTTCGTGATAACAAACCTGATCGTCAATAGGTGTCACGTCGAATTCGCTGGGGTTGGCTGAGACAGGGTGATTACACGCCTCTTGAGTAGGTGTATCGCTTGAAACGGGCTGTTCAACTCCATGATTGAGGGTCGGAACTTTCACTTCCGGCCCCTAATCGCACCGCTCTTGCACCCCTTGCACCTTCTGCGCCCCTTCGGTTACCAACGCTACAGATGCGACGATCGTGTTCGTGGGACGTACTAAGATACTTCGAGGAGTTGGATACTCCTTCTTCTCGACTAATGGACCCTTATCGACACTTTCTTGATCGTCAGATACTAGATCGGTGGAGGCTTGATATGCCAGATTTTGCCACTCTTTGTAACGGTTGGACCCGATCGAAACAAATCCGGGGCGGCGGGGCACATCATCTTTGTTCATTCAAATACCTAAAATCGTCTCTTCTTGGACAATGATGGGGTGATCGACGATGTTCGTAACACATAAATACCTCAATTTGCCCGCGCCCCTAGCGATAGTGGGGACCCAATCTCTTCCACGAGTAATCCACAACTTGCGAGATCGCTGATCGTAAATTCGTACTTCGGCTGATCGACCTACTGGGATCTGTTCACACTGATCGAACTTCATATAATTACCGCTCGACCCATACAACTGTCGACGTCCCTCCAGTGGGATGATCACTTCGTCAGGTAAGCTTAGTGCGCCATGAGCGATATCTAATCGAACACCAGCTGGTATCATGAAATCCATACCCAATATGGCATCTTGACCAACAAGTTTGCCCACCCATGCCTGGAAATATTAAATCAATGAGCCCTCTAGCTTGATCTTGATTTTTGCACGTCCTTCTGTTTGGTATGCACTTTCTCCAATGCCGACGCATTCTTGTGTTTGACTCGTGTCAATCCAACAACCAACCTTACGAGCAAAGGTTGAGTCGATGATCGACACTTCGGCACCAGAATCAAATAATATCATAGCTCGCTCGTTATTGATTTTTCCACTCGCCTTGGCTTTCTTGAACCATTTCTTTGGCGAGTGATATTTCCAATATCCACGTGAATCGCCTGGAAGTAATTCGACTTCCATGATCACAGGTGATCGAGAAAACTCATCAACATGGAAATTAGCCAAACGTGGTAAATCAAGCTGATCGCGTTTTTCCTTATCTCTTGTTGCTACTCGATCAGCCTTCTTCTTATCCACAAATGCAAAAATACACAAACTAGAACGCTCGTCTCGTACCAGATTCCAACCTGGCGAGCGTCCTAGTTTAACAAATCTTCGGCTTCCTTGGGCAACAGTCCTGCATTTCTTGGTAGGGTTATACCATTGGCGGATGCGGTTGTAAAATTCTTCCATAGGGCACTTCCCCGCATCGTGAATCTAGCCGCATGCTCGGCAGTTGTACAGGCATTGATCGGTGGGGTGTCCTTTCTTGCCACACTTCAGGCAAGTCAGGCGCTTCCAGCAACGTAAGTTGTCGTGTCTGATCGATCCACAATGACTGCACTTCTTTATCGCGCCTTGATCGACTGCGTTGGAGTCGCTCCGTTTTCCTGATCGTGACTCGCCAGGCTGATCGTGCGCCCTTGGTTGATCGCGCATAGTGGCAATCATATAGCGGCGCTGATCGCCATCACTTCCACTATCATCAGCAATTGATTCTTCGCTACCAGACGTTACCTTGATCGCACGTACGCCCCTAGGCTTTCGCGTCGCGGCCGGTGCTTGATCATCGCCGGATTTTGGGCGGAATCTGCTGGTGCCTACTGCCGCTGTTGGATGATACCACTTGTTGCGTACGTTTTCCCGCAACGTTTCTTCCAGGTCCGAAGCACGATCCAAGCGTAGGAGAGCCGGCTGATCGGCGAGTTCGCGATTGGCCAGAGGGTCCAGAAAATGTTGAACATGTTCGCGCAGACTTTCGGGTGGTCCATCTCTGATCGGTAACTTAGCTCGCAGTCCCTCCACATTCAGTCGGTGCAAATATTCGATAGGAATTTCGTCTGATCGCTGCTTCATATAATAATACTGGCGGGATACCGATTGACCAGTTCCACAGTATTGTACTTCGAATTCATCCACGAGACTTTTCCAACTTGATCGGGTGGTTCTACTCAACTGTCGATGCCAGTTGCGCGCTGGTCCCTTCAGTAAATCGCCCAGAATTAGACACTTTTCAGGATCAGAAGCTTGATCGCGCATGAATGCTGATTTGAGACGACTGATCCAGTTTCTCGCTTGATCTTCATCCCCTTCTTTTCCCGAAAATTCTTTCAAATCGCTGATCGCAGACATCCGAATTCTGGCAATTGGCTGCTGATCAGGTGTCCCAGTATACGCGGATGCCACTGTGGCTCGCTGTGGCAGTGTTATCGGTTCATCAGGGTCGACGTAGTCAATTTGATACCGTTGATCGTGAAACGAGTGCACGGATTCCATATCCACATCTTTTACCGTCGTCGAGCTATCTGGTTTCGACTTCTGACCACGCAACGAGTGTACGGACTCCATATAGACATCCCTGATCGACGCAGCTCTTCCTTGATTTGGCTGGCGGATTTTGGCGCCAACGACTCCAGGTGCCCACTTACTGCTCTCTTCAGCTAAAAAATTCTTCATGGCTTTGTCAAAAAACATCTGCCACTGTGGCCCTTGATCGTTTTCTGTCTTGATCGACTGAGGTTCAGTCTTGACAACCGGCAATTTGGAGTTGTCCTTTTGGAAAACTTCCATTCTGGTTATCTTGGGCTCCATACTCCCCGCGCTACTTGACTCAATTCCCTGATCGTCACCCTCTGAAGGGGCAGATTTGTAGCACGATGACCCCGAATGTCCCGCTACGTTGATTGACGGACTTGCCTCAATCTTCAACGGGGATTGTGGCGGTGAACTGGGGAAATCTTTATCGTCTGCTTCGCCCACGATGGGTATCAACTGGGAATACAACATCTGGGTGGCCTCTGCCAGATATTTGGAGTCCTGATCGAATACTTCCTCGGCATCGTAGGCGCCTGTTATCAGACCAGCCTGCTTGATCAGGAGTATTAGCCTTAGCAAAATCGTTAGCTTATCATTTCCTTTCGTGATTGGCTGGTTGACCGGTCTACTCAGCTTCCCGCTGATCGTGACCCCGAGCAGGCTCATGATCGATTTCGTCATCAGGTAATCTTCTAGGTGCTCTCGGTAAATCTTTTGGTAAAACGTCTTTACCAGATCGGCTTCCGTTGGCGGCGCACTTGATCGGCTTTCGTCGCTCTCCGACCCAGGCGCTTTGATCAACATCTTCGGTTGGTCGGTCTTGTAATACTTCTCCATCGGATCCCAATCTGGATCATTATATACATGTATTTTTGGCGGATCATAACGCAAGTTATGATCCGCATGGGCTCCCGAAGGAGCCTCGGGAGGTGGTTGAGGCTTCTCCTCCTTTACGTCATCTGGATTCCCCCCC